>QVTF01018969.1:65000-85000 GCA_003573665.1 Oxygymnocypris stewartii
GAAACATGCAGAGCTGCTGATGTTCAGACAAACTCCTGCATTTACATCATCTTCTGAGAGAAACATGCAGCTGATGTTCAGATCTCTGAGACAAACTCCTGCATTTACATCATCTTCTGAGAGAAACATGCAGCTGATGTTCAGATCTCTGAGACAAACTCCTGTATTTACATCATCTTCTGTGAGAAACATGCAGAGCTGCAGATGTTCAGACAAACTCCTGCATTTACATCATCTTCTGTGAGAAACATGCAGAGCTGCTGATGTTCAGACAAACTCCTGCATTTACATCATCTTCTGTGAGAAACATGCTGAGCTGCTGATGTTCAGACAAACTCCTGCATTTACATCATCTTCTGTGAGAAACATGCAGAGCTGCTGATGTTCAGATCTCTGAGACAAACTCCTGTATTTACATCATCTTCTGAGAGAAACATGCTGCTGATGTTCAGATCTCTGACCCCGAGTCCCCGACCACACCGAACATCTCCAACCCCCGAAACAAGCCAACTTTTCCCCGGATTAACCCTTCAGCATCATCAGTGAGTGTGTGATGAAATATGCATGTGAGAGATGTACAGGGTGTGGCTTTGCATTGATCCTGCAGGCGTTTGGCACAGAATAAGAGAAAGACTGATGGACAGAGAGAAATATCCCTCTGGGCAACTATCACCCGGTTCTCTTATCTCTGGCATACAGTAGTCTTCAGCCCAGCAAAGAATGCCCAAAACAGTGTTTGGTCCCTGCTGTTCAGATGAATTATCTGTGCTGTACTCAAACACAGATGAATAAGCTGACGAATCATGCTCAAACAACACAGATCCGTGCTGAAACCTAAATTAGCCATGCATTTACATAAGAGCGCTGTTTAGACAAAGATATGGTCATGACAACTTTCCATTTTCATGGTGAAAATCAGAGGAGGTCACTCTTTAACCTATTTATAATTAACTAAGTTACTCGATAAAGCCTTATTATATCGGTTAATATGTGCTGGATGCTTACATTTGATTATTATACACATAAATTGATCAAATATGGCCTACATTTGCACATCAAACTGGCTAAGATTTAACAAAACATTAATAGTTCACAAACCGGGAACCACTGAAAGTTAATATAAGACAAAAAACTATTTCAAACATCAGAATTTATTAAACCAGAAATCAAATATGTTACACACAAGAGCTGAATCTCTTTATTCCAGTGTTTGGTTGAAGATGTGGTATGCAGGTAGCGCCACCTTGTGGAGGTTTAGAACTACAGCTCAAACTCCAAGAGATTGATTAATATTGTGTTTACCTATGAAATGATATAATAAAGATTTTTCATAATGTTTCTGGAGGTATCGGATGCATCTTCAGTCTTGCTTTAATCCTACACAAAAAGACAGAAAAAATGTTAACCTTCAGATTTTTAAAAGAACATTAAACTAAACCTAAACCCTTATTATGCATGCTCTGGTGCGGATGGATTGCTTTGGCTATTATCTCATAAAAAATATTCAATAATAGTAATTCAAAAATAAATCTAAATTTACTCAATCTCTTGTCATTCCAAACCGTTATGGTTTTCTTTCCTCAATGGGACAAAAAAGCAGATGTAAGGCATATCAGCCTTATAGGAAATGAGTGGATTTATATTGTGATTGAGCAACCTTTATCAGTGTTGTGATCATCATTTGACAAGAGAACCAAACAATCATATGGATTTGGAATGACATGAGGATGAGAAAATGACAGATTTGACATCTGAGGAGTTAATTTCTGCTTTAAGGAAGAAGAAACTCCAAAAAAGTAAATTAAATCCAAAAAAAAAAAAAAAAAAAAAAAACACATTGATATATATAAATAAATTAGAATTTTCATTTTGACAATAGATCATTTTATTTTTTACTTTATATTTTTTTTATTGAAAATATTTATAGTTTAAAATATCTTAGTCGATACATTGTTATTTAAAATAATTATTTGACCTTATCTATACTCACTAAACAGGTTATTGTTTTGCTCAAAACAACATTAAAGTGTATTGTTCGATGCGTGTAGACAAAGATCTTTTCTACGTCTAAATAAAGCAGTTATTTGGTGAATTCCTCTGCGGGTGCGTCTCTGAATGTGTGATATCAGTGTGATAAGTGACGTCTAACTGCAGCAATGCTGCGTGGGACGGTAAGAAATACAGCTAAACTTTCCAGGAGACCCTGAAGAGTCCAGTCTCTGCTCATCTGAAACTCATCTGCACCACACCTCCACATACGAGACGCCACGATCTCCATCTTTATGAAACTCTGTACAGCCGTACAGCTGCACCACACCTCCACATACGAGACGCCCCGATCTCCATCTTTATGAAACTCTTTACAGCCGTACAGCCGCACCACACCTCCACATACGAGACGCCACGATCTCCATCTTTATGAAACTCTGTACAGCCGTACAGCTGCACCACACCTCCACATACGAGACGCCACGATCTCCATCTTTATGAAACTCTGTACAGCCGTACAGCCGCACCACACCTCCACATACGAGACGCCACGATCTCCATCTTTATGAAACTCTTACAGCTGCCACCACACCTCCACATACGAGACGCCACGATCTCCATCTTTATGAAACTCTTTACAGCCGTACAGCCGCACCACACCTCCACATACGAGACGCCACGATCTCCATCTTTATGAAACTCTGTACAGCCGTACAGCCGCACCACACCTCCACATACGAGACGCCACGATCTCCATCTTTATGAAACTCTTTACAGCTGCACCACACCTCCACATACGAGACGCCACGATCTCCATCTTTATGAAACTCTTTACAGCCGTACAGCCGCACCACACCTCCACATACGAGACGCCACGATCTCCATCTTTATGAAACTCTGTACAGCCGTACAGCCGCACCACACCTCCACATACGAGACGCCACGATCTCCATCTTTATGAAACTCTTTACAGCCGTACAGCCGCACCACACCTCCACATACGAGACGCCACGATCTCCATCTTTATGAAACTCTGTACAGCCGTACAGCCGCACCACACCTCCACATACGAGACGCCACGATCTCCATCTTTATGAAACTCTGTACAGCCGTACAGCTGCACCACACCTCCACATACGAGACGCCCCGATCTCCATCTTTATGAAACTCTTTACAGCCGTACAGCTGCAGCACACCTCCACATACGAGACGCCACGATCTCCATCTTTATGAAACTCTTTACAGCCGTACAGCTGCAGCACACCTCCACATACGAGACGCCACGATCTCCATCTTTATGAAACTCTTCACAGCCGTACAGCTGCAGCACACCTCCACATACGAGACGCCACGATCTCCATCTTTATGAAACTCTTTACAGCCGTACAGCTGCACCACACCTCCACATACGAGACGCCACGATCTCCATCTTTATGAAACTCTGTACAGCCGTACAGCCGCACCACACCTCCACATACGAGACGCCACGATCTCCATCTTTATGAAACTCTTTACAGCCGTACAGCAGCACCACACCTCCACATACGAGACGCCACGATCTCCATCTTTATGAAACTCTGTACAGCCGTACAGCTGCACCACACCTCCACATACAAGACGCCCCGATCTCCATCTTTATGAAACTCTGTACAGCCGTACAGCTGCACCACACCTCCACATACGAGACGCCACGATCTCCATCTTTATGAAACTCTTTACAGCCGTACAGCAGCACCACACCTCCACATACGAGACGCCACGATCTCCATCTTTATGAAACTCTTCACAGCCGTACAGCCGCAGCACACCTCCACATACGAGACGCCACGATCTCCATCTTTATGAAACTCTTTACAGCCGTACAGCCGCAGCACACCTCCACATACGAGACGCCACGATCTCCATCTTTATGAAACTCTTTACAGCCGTACAGCTGCAGCACACCTCCACATACGAGACGCCACGATCTCCATCTTTATGAAACTCTGTACAGCCGTACAGCTGCACCACACCTCCATATACGAGACGCCCCGATCTCCATCTTTATGAAACTCTGTACAGCCGTACAGCTGCACCACACCTCCACATACGAGATGCCACGATCTCCATCTTTATGAAACTCTTCACAGCCGTACAGCTGCACCACACCTCTACATACGAGACGCCACGATCTCCATCTTTATGAAACTCTTTACAGCCGTACAGCTGCAGCACACCTCCACATACGAGACGCCACGATCTCCATCTTTATGAAACTCTTTACAGCTGCACCACACCTCCACATACGAGACGCCACGATCTCCATCTTTATGAAACTCTTTACAGCTGCACCACACCTCCACATACGAGACGCCCCGATCTCCATCTTTATGAAACTCTGTACAGCCGTACAGCTGCACCACACCTCCACATACGAGACGCCACGATCTCCATCTTTATGAAACTCTTTACAGCTGCACCACACCTCCACATACGAGACGCCCCGATCTCCATCTTTATGAAACTCTGTACAGCCGTACAGCTGCACCACACCTCCACATACGAGATGCCACGATCTCCATCTTTATGAAACTCTTCACAGCCGTACAGCTGCACCACACCTCTACATACGAGACGCCACGATCTCCATCTTTATGAAACTCTTTACAGCCGTACAGCTGCAGCACACCTCCACATACGAGACGCCACGATCTCCATCTTTATGAAACTCTGTACAGCCGTACAGCTGCACCACACCTCCACATACGAGACTCCACGATCTCCATCTTTATGAAACTCTTTACAGCCGTACAGCTGCAGCACACCTCCACATACGAGACGCCCCGATCTCCATCTTTATGAAACTCTGTACAGCCGTACAGCCGCACCACACCTCCACATACGAGACTCCACGATCTCCATCTTTATGAAACTCTTTACAGCTGCACCACACCTCCACATACGAGACGCCACGATCTCCATCTTTATGAAACTCTTTACAGCCGTACAGCTGCACCACACCTCCACATACGAGACGCCACGATCTCCATCTTTATGAAACTCTTTACAGCCGTACAGCTGCACCACACCTCCACATACGAGACTCCACGATCTCCATCTTTATGAAACTCTTTACAGCCGCACAGCTGCACCACACCTCCACATACGAGACTCCACGATCTCCATCTTTATGAAACTCTTTACAGCTGCACCACACCTCCACATACGAGACGCCACGATCTCCATCTTTATGAAACTCTTTACAGCCGCACCACACCTCCACATACGAGACGCCACGATCTCCATCTTTATGAAACTCTTTACAGCCGTACAGCTGCACCACACCTCCACATACGAGACGCCACGATCTCCATCTTTATGAAACTCTGTACAGCCGTACAGCTGCACCACACCTCCACATACGAGACTCCACGATCTCCATCTTTATGAAACTCTGTACAGCCGTACAGCTGCACCACACCTCCACATACGAGACGCCACGATCTCCATCTTTATGAAACTCTTTACAGCCGTACAGCCGCACCACACCTCCACATACGAGACGCCACGATCTCCATCTTTATGAAACTCTGTACAGCCGTACAGCTGCACCACACCTCCACATACGAGACGCCACGATCTCCATCTTTATGAAACTCTTTACAGCCGTACAGCCGCACCACACCTCCACACACGAGACGCCACGATCTCCATCTTTATGAAACTCTTTACAGCCGTACAGCTGCAGCACACCTCCACATACGAGACGCCACGATCTCCATCTTTATGAAACTCTTTACAGCTGCACCACACCTCCACATACGAGACGCCACGATCTCCATCTTTATGAAACTCTGTACAGCCGTACAGCTGCACCACACCTCCACATACGAGACGCCACGATCTCCATCTTTATGAAACTCTTTACAGCCGTACAGCTGCACCACACCTCCACATACGAGACGCCACGATCTCCATCTTTATGAAACTCTTTACAGCCGTACAGCTGCAGCACACCTCCACATACGAGACGCCACGATCTCCATCTTTATGAAACTCTTTACAGCTGCACCACACCTCCACATACGAGACGCCACGATCTCCATCTTTATGAAACTCTGTACAGCCGTACAGCTGCACCACACCTCCACATACGAGACGCCACGATCTCCATCTTTATGAAACTCTTTACAGCCGTACAGCTGCACCACACCTCCACATACGAGACGCCACGATCTCCATCTTTATGAAACTCTTTACAGCCGTACAGCTGCAGCACACCTCCACATACGAGACGCCACGATCTCCATCTTTATGAAACTCTTTACAGCCGTACAGCTGCACCACACCTCCACATACGAGACGCCACGATCTCCATCTTTATGAAACTCTTTACAGCCGTACAGCTGCACCACACCTCCACATACGAGACGCCACGATCTCCATCTTTATGAAACTCTTTACAGCCGTACAGCCGCACCACACCTCCACATACGAGACGCCACGATCTCCATCTTTATGAAACTCTTTACAGCCGTACAGCTGCACCACACCTCCACACACGAGACGCCACGATCTCCATCTTTATGAAACTCTTTACAGCCGTACAGCTGCACCACACCTCCACATACGAGACGCCACGATCTCCATCTTTATGGAGCCCAACCCTGCTGACTTTGGTCATTGTGTTTATCTGTGGTCAGTCCGCTGGGTTCACACATAATTAATGCACTCACTCCCAATTTAAACTTTGCTCCTCGTGTTGAGAACTTCAAACTGTACCTGTACATTATAGTATGTGCATTGAAATATGTTAAAAAAGAAAGATAATTACCGAATCGCTGGAGGAAGACGAGGACTTGTCACCATCCTTCTTGTGCTCCTTGTTTTTTTTTCTTCTTCTTGTCTTTGCCTTTATGTTCTTTATCTTTGTGTTCTTTGTGCTTATCTTTATCTTTGTGTTCTTTGTGCTTATCTTTATCCTTAGAATGACTCTGAAAGAAAGTAAAATCTCATATTCCATTAAACAGCGGACAGTCACATCTATATTCGCATTTCCTATTTAAACAGGAAGTTGGAGCGGGACACATCAAATAGTTTGTTCCTTTATTTAAATAACTATATGGTAATTTTGTCATATTTTAAGTGTACATTGGATGGACTGGTAAGTGACCTTAACTTAAAACCTTAAACTGAAGATGTATTTAAGAATCGTTTAGACATCTCAGACTGGCAGCTGTCCTGTGAGAGATTATTAAAATCAAATATCGGTAATATTATCAACATTATTTCCCAATGCAAAGTTATCCAGGACTATCTGATGTTTTCCACACAGCCACTATCAATACTTCCCATTCATCTGGTCAAGTATAACACTCATAGATGTTTTTTATCAATATTGATCACATGTTAATGTTTTTATAATAAAGGTAAACTGATTTATGACATCTATAACCCATTATGACAACAATAAAGTCACAACACGAATGTCTCTAGCGGCTATTATTATTTTGATGGTTGTTTCTGATCAGATTATTATGAATAAATATGTTTACCTTGTCTTTGCTCTTGTCTTTATCCTTCTTTCCAAAGATCCCCTCCACTTGTTTGCCCTCTGACTTCTTCACCTTATCATCTTCAACAGCTGGAGGAAGAGTGGATAAAAACGCATTCGTTCATATTCAACTAGTGTTTCTTGATTTATAAATGTAAAATCAAGCGTTAAATGGGCTTTGCCGTAGTTTACCTGCGCCCAGATCGAAGTCCATGATGAATCAGTTCAGTTATGGTACTCACTGTTCGGCGTTTTGTACAGATCTGTGACTGATCTACAAGAGCGTGTCTCATGAATATTAATGACGCAAACTGACGTCCGCTCAGTCGGATGTTCTGATTGGCTGAACGGCAGCCGCTAGTACGCGAGCGTAGGTAGTTGACGAATAAGCGCAGGGCTTAATGAGGTTGTGTGATTGGACGGCCGCGTTCAGGTGATTTATTCAGGTGTGCAAAGTATCTGTTCTCCACTCCTACTTCAATAACAATAAATCCACGCCCATATATACTACACACACACACACACGTACGCACGCACACGTCTGGTTTGCTATCCTTGTGGGGACTCTCCATAGGCGTAATGCTTTACTATACAGACCGTATTTTCTATCGCCCTACACCAACCCTACACCTAAACTTAGCCATCTCAGGAAACTTTCTGCATTTTTAGATGTTCAAAAAACTTCATTCCGTGTGATTTATTAGCTTGTTTACTCGTGAGGACCTCAATTTAGGTCCCCACCATGACACGAGTCAACAAGTCTTTGTGTATTCAGGTTTAAGTCCCCACCAGGATTGAAAAACATAAATAAAATAAAAATAATTTATATATATATATATATATATATATATAAATGAAGAAGATCACTTTATGACTTGTGGACTATGACTGGTTTTCCAGGAACACACACACACACACACACACAGAGAGAGAGATCTGTCTTCCTGTGTGTGTGTTGTGTGTGTGTGTGTGTATGTGTGTCTCTCTCTCTGTGTGTGTGTGTCTCTCTCGGTGTCTGTGTGTGTGTGTGTGTGTGTGTGTGTGTGTGTGTGTGTGTGTCCCTGACATAACCCCACAAAACTAGTCAAAGTGATCTTAAAATAATAATATATTTTTTTACAGATAATCTGCTTGCTGAATAATTTAAAATGTGCATTGATGTATGGTAAAAGTCAAGTTGATATATTTACGGTAGGAAATGTACAACATCTCCATGGAACGTGATCTTCAATTAATATCCTGATGATTTTTGCATAAAAGAAAAATCAATAATTTGACCAAAACAATGTATTTTTGGCTATTGCTACAAATATTTCCGTGTTACTTATAACTGGTTCTGTGATCCAGGGTCACACACACACACACACACACATATATATATAATGTTGTAAATAAAGGAGTCCGACTTTCTACACCAATTCATTTCTCATGGTAAGTTTAATTTTAAAAAGTCACAAGTCACTTCAGGATAATGAATAATCACAAACCTGAAACAACTATTGGACAGGTCTATCATTATGATCCAATAAATATAGCCTACAGTTCATTATGTTGACCTTTAGTGTGCCACATTGTCACTATACATGGGATAAATCATAAGAATTATTTTGAGAAATCAAACATTATTTGTAATTATATATTAACATACATGAAATTGATCTATTTTCCACAATATAATAATTCAATGTATTGTATGCTATATAAATGTCTTTAACACAAACTGCAAAAAAAGAAGTGTAAGAGATTTTCATAGATACTGTACATCAAAAAAAACTCATGTAAGTTTTCAAACATCAGAATTTATTAAACCAGAAAACAAATGTTACACACAAGAGCTGATAGTCTCTTTATTCCAGTGTTTCGTTGAAGATTTGGCGCCACCTTGTGGAGGTTTAGAACTACAGCTCAAACTCCAAGAGATTGATTAATATTGTGTTTACCCATGAAATGATATAATAAAGATTTTTCATAATGTTTCTGGAGGTATCGGATGCATCTTCAGTCTTGCTTTAGTCCTACACAAAAAGACAGAAAGACAGACAAATATTAACCTTTTAAAAGAACCAATAAACTAAACAATCCCTTATGATGCAAGCTCTGGTGTGGATGGATTGCTTTCAATATTATTTCATTAAAAATATATTCATTAATAATATTAAAAAATAAATCTAATTTACGCAACCTCTTGTCATTCCAAACCTGTGTGGTTTTTCTTTCTTCAGTGGGACAAAAAAGCAGATGCAAGGCATATCAGCCTTATAGGAAATGAGTGGATTTATATTGCAAATATATATATTATAACCTTTATCAGTGTTGTGATCATCATTTGACAAGAGAATCAAACAATCATATGGATTTGGAATGACACGAGGATGAGTAAATGACAGATTTGACATTTGAGGAGTTAATTACTGCTTTAAGGATAAATACAATATAATACATAAGACAAAATTTGCATTGAGGAGTTAATTATTGCTTAAATGGAAGAAAAACAGCAATAAGTAAATTAAATCAAAAAAAAAAAAAGAATTTAGGTTTTGAAGAGTTAATTATTGCTTTATGAAAACAAAAATAAATAAGTAAATTACAAAAAAACAACTTGGGTTTTTGAGGAGTTAATTGCTTCAAGGATAAATAATAAAATGCTATGGATTTCATGGATGTTTTCTAAAATGACCTGGAAAGAAAACAGAACTGTTTTTAATGAAAAGGTCCAGAGAGGAGAAAGCATGCATCAAGTCAAACTCTTGCACTGTATCTCGAGTCTGAATCCTCTGTATTCGAGCTGTAAGGGCCGTCATCGCCTCTGAGAGACTATTAAAATACACACATTCATTCCTCTGCACACACGGTGTGATAGATACGTGTTTTATCACCAGCTCACGCTCTGCTGTAACACTCGCCATGAGTCGACTACAAATGATCCTGAACCGCACGACACATGAAAGATCAAACACGTCACCATTCATTCTGCATCTAGCACTGCTGCGCGGATATCTCAGTGATGCAAGAAAATGTGCATTTACAGGAAAAATCAGTTTACAGTAAATACACTTATGAAAGGCTATTGGGGAATATATACTAACATGCACATGATTTCTAAAGTATATTAATAAAAATAAAATAAAAAAGTAAAAGACTAGTAGGATCAATTAAATAAATATATACACACACGCATGTATGCGTATGCATTTTTTGAATGCACATACAATTGTATTATAATTTATTTGAACAAAAGAGATACAATTTTTTTATTTATAGTTGAAAATATCTTAGTTGATACATTGTTATTTAAAATAACAATTTGACCTTATCTATACTCACTAAACAGGTTATTGTTTTGCTCAAAACAACATTAAAGCGTATTGTTCGGTGCGTGTACACAAAGATCCCATCTGTGTGTAAATAAAGCAGTTATTTGGTGAATTCCTCTGCAGGTGCGTCTCTGAATGTGTGATATCAGTGTGATAAGCGACGTCTAACTGCAGCAATGCTGCGTGGGACGGTAAGAAATACAGCTAAATGTTAGCAGTGTTGGAGCCCAACCCTGCTGACTTTGGTCATTGTGTTTATCTGCGGTCAGTCTGCAGTTTGCTCCTCATGTTGATAACTTCAAACGGTATATTATAGTATTTGCATTAAAATGGGGTTAAAAAAAATTACCGAATCGCTGGAAGACGAGGACTTGTCACCATCCTTCTTGTCTTTCTTTTTCTTCTTGTCTTTGCCTTTATGTTCTTTATCCTTGTGCTTATCTTTATCCTTAGAACCGCTCTGAAAATAATAAATACAAATATCATATTCCATTAAACAGCACAGTCACAACTCTTTCTGCACATTATGTCCGTGTTGAACACTTGTTTAAACGGGAAGTTGGGGCGGGACACAAATTGTTTGTTCCTTTGTTTAAAATGACTAAAGTATGGATGGACTGCTGAGAGACATGAACTGAAGAGGTTTTTAAGAAACCTTTAGACATCTCAAACCAGCAACTGTCCCGAGAGAGATTATTCAAATTCACTATCTGTAACATTATCAACAATATTTCCATATGCAATGTTTTTCAGCGCTATCTGATGTTTTCCACACGGTCACTATCAATGCTTCCCATTCATCTGGTCAAGTATAACACTCACAATACGTGTCATCGCTCTCTTATTAACAATATTAATCATATTTATGTTTTTATAATAGGATAAACTGGGATCTTTAACCCATTAATCACGACACGACTGTCTCTAGTGGCTATTGTACTTTCAAAGGTTGTTTTTGATCAGATTATTATGTTTACCTTGTCTTTACTCTTTTCCTTGTCTTTATCCTTCTTTCCAAACCCAAAGATCCCCTCCACTTTTTTGCCCTCTGACTTCTTCACTTCATCTGGAGAAAGAGAAAGAGTTAAACGCATTCGTTTATATTCAACTAATGTTTCTTGATTCAGAAACAAATGAAAATAAAGTGTTAAATTCGCTTTGCAGCGGTTTACCTGCCATGTTCACCCGTCGTAGTTATCAAACTCACTGACTAACCTTTGTGAAGACCTGTACTTTCAGGCGAGATCTATAAGAGCTTGTTTCATGAATATTAATTACGTCATCTGACGTCCACCCAGTCGGATGTTCTGATTCGCTGAGCGGCAGCCGCAAGTACATGAGCGATAGTTAGTCAGCGAATAAGCGCAAGGCTTGGCTCATGGATATTAATAAGGTTGTGTGATTAGGCGGCCGCCTAATATAATCTCGCGCTCAGGTGATTTTTCAGGTGTGTGCAATGTGCATTCAGGGTAGTATCTGCCCTCCACTCCTACTTCAATAACAACAAATCCCCGCCCATATACCCCCCCCCCACATTTACATTTAGTTTAACAAACCTATTTAATAATCCTATTTAACAAACGCTTTTATCCAAAACGACTTACAAATGAGGACAATGGAAGCAATCCAATTCAACAAAAGAGCAATGATATGCAAGTGCTATAGCAAGTCTCAGTTAGCCTAACACAGCACACGTAGCAAGGTTTTTTAATTATATAATAAATAAAAAGCAGTAAATGAATAGAGTGCAAGTCTAAAAGGGACAAGTATTTTTTAAGAATAGAATTAAAATAGAGAGTGCTAGAGTTCGAGGGTCAAATAAAGATGATAGAGATGTGATTTTAGTCGATTCTTGAAGATGGCTAAAGATGCTGGGATTGAGTTGGGCAGGAGGGAACAGTTAATGTAAAAGTCTGTGAAAGTGATTCTCTGCCTTTTTGGGATGAACAATAAAGTGACGTTCACTTGCAGAATACATGCAGGCACGCACACACACCACACACACACACACACACACCACACACGCATGCACGCACGCACGCACGCACACACAACACACACGCACGCACATACAACACACAACACACAAACACACACAAACACACACACACACACACACAAACTCACACACACACACACGCACGCATGCACGCACACACAACACACACGCACGCACATACAACACACAACACACAAACACACACACACACAAACACACACACACACACACACACAGTACTTACATAAAGGAGTCCAGGACAACTTTTACACCAATACATTTCTCATGTTGAGTTTATTTATTTAGTCACTTTTCAATAGTCACAATCCTGAAACAACAGCTAGGCCTATTGGCCATGTGTATCATTATATTCCCGTATAAAAATACAGTTCATTAAGCATTATCCAGCTAACGTGTTCACCTTTAGTGGGGCATGTTGTCACAATATATGTGATAAATCACAATGGGAACTGTTTTAAGAAACAAACATTATTTGTAAAATGACATACTAACATACATAAAATCAATCAATTTTCAACAATATAATATTTCAATGTATTACAGGGTATATAATGTCTTCTACAGTAAAACAATGGCAAGATACTGTACATACAGTACATCACAGAACTCATGTAACAGCTTGCAAAAATATATAAAAAGATATTAGCACTGGAATTTATTATTATAGTTTTTTAAGGCAAATGGCACTCAAGGTGTTTCAAACCAAAATATAAAACCACTGCTAGAGAAAACAAGCATTTGTGCAGTTTAATTTACAGTTACTCTAATCATTTTCCCCATGTGACAACTCCCCCCCGACCCCATTATGTCTGCAGTCTTCAGCTTTAGTCCTGAAAACAAAGAGAGAATAATGTTAACTTTCAGTTTTCTATGCAAACTATAAACATATGTGACAGTTCAAGTGCTTGTAACTCTACAGAAATGATTTGAGAAACACAGATCAATCATCTTTGGTCGAATCTCATGCATTTGGTTTCTGGTTGAGCGTTTTGTTTTTGTCTTCTCTTCAACAAGTAAACCGGTTTGTCTGCATTACAGGGGCGGATCTGGCTCTGAAAGTCAGTCTATGAAAGCACTCGACTTTAACCTAGTTTGACACAGTTTAAACTGGCCAGGTTTGTTTATATTACTTACATGTAAGAAAGAAGAGCATGAAACATGAGGAAAGTGAGAGGTAGAAACTTTATGTAGAATAGCATCAAACGTGTCTCAGATCATCAGAACGATTCATTTGAGTCTTTTGTTTTGAACTGTAGCTAAGCACACCTGAAGAACGGAGCATGTGCCCTAGATAGTGCATGTTTATGACTGTAAGTGTGCACCACACCTCAAGATCAGCCGGTTTTATGAGACGCCAATGTCACGCCATTAATCCATCGTCAGTTAACAAATGTAATTAAAAACGTTAGTAACTCGCTCTTAACTCAAGCTCGTAGATGAAACAGGGGCGTAGCCATCATTTCAGAAATGTTATAAATCGAATATAAAAACTGTAATATATATATAAATATATATGTAGGTGTGTGTGTGTGTGTTATGTATGTATGTAAAACGTTACAATATAACATTTCTGTAATATATATATATATAGCCTGCCAGTCAAAAGTTTTGGAAGAGTAGGATTTTTAATGTTTTATAAATAAGTATCTTCTGTTCACCAAGCCTGAATTTATTTGTTCAAAAATATAGCACAAGCAGACATATTGTGAAATTTTATTTCTGTGATGCGCAGCTGAATTTTCAGCATCATTGCTCCAGTCTTCAGTGTCACATGATCTTCAGAAATCATTTTCAAACAGCGATAGCTGGAGCTTTAGTCCATATGAGGAATTTCATTTCTGCGCGAGAGCGCCCTCCATCTTCGTGTATGAATGAAACATAAACTGCATGAAATAAGTGTTTAGCTCTCCGTGATGTTCATCTCGCCTTATTCTGGGTCCGAATAAAACACCAGCTCGTGCACAGACTATCCTGTCTCTGTGCATTTAAATCTATATTTATTCACACCGGCTCTTGAAAACCTCTATGTGAACACACGCGCCCGAAAAAGAGCGGGGGACGCATTTACGTGATATTAAACGTGTGTGTGTGTGTGTGTGTGTGTGTGTGTGTGTGGGGGGGGGGGGGGGGGGCACCAAAAATCACCACAAAAGAAGTTGATGTGCTTAAGATCTCCTTCTGTGTCCCACACAACCAAATTAATTTAAGATTGTTTTAATTAAGTGTTTATAAAATCACAGTAAAAGCAGAACGTTACCTCATCACTGGAAGAAGAAGACGACCTGTGTCCGTGTCCACGACCCCGACCACGTCCGTGACCATGACCATGTCCATGTCCGTGCCCCTTTTTGTGCTCTTTATCCTTCTTCTTGTCTTTGTCTTTACACTTGTCCTTCTCTTTGTCTTTGCTCTTGTCCTTCTCTTTGTCTTTGCACTTGTCCTTGTCTTTATCCGCTGCTTTGCAATCACTCTGTAAACGCATGCATGAAACAGTATAATGCATCACATTCTATCCTCCAGCATGTAGAAACATCTCTTATTTTACGTCAGTATTAACCCTCAAGGGCTAAACACCATCTTTGAGCTCTCGAAAGGAGTCTTGCAGGTTGAACTCCACACAAAACACCATGTAATCGGATTATAAACACATCAGGGAATGTTTGGAGTGGAAGGGGTTAAAAATACAAATTATCGTTTTGATTTAAAAGGAGATTCTGATTATTAGCTGTCAGATGACATTATAAACACTTTCCAAATTAGTGATATTTTAGTATATTGAGATACTATTAGTTTTTATTAATTTTAAATATAATTATTTTATTTATATATTTTGTTTGTAAGAGTTTTTATTTTTGTTTTCATATGATTTTTTATAAGTTTTAGTCATTTAATTTTTTTTAATTATTCTATATTTATTTCAGTTTAGTTTCTTTTAGTCAAATTAAAATAATTTAAATGAAAAATGTTACCTTGGCAACTACCTGAAATAAAATAAGCATTTAATATTTTATTTCAACTAATAACATTTTTTATGGTTTTAGTTATCAATAATAACCATAACTTTTATTTATGCAAAATCTGATTTTTTTCAAAAGGCCTACTTTCATCTTTATGTGTATAAAAATACTAGTTTTTAGTATAAAATCAATATCAGAGAGCTGACAATAACACTATAAGTATATCACAAATGCTGATGTTTTTATACCAGTGATAAGATTTTTCTGTGTATTAGAAAACTTTCACTGACTATCATGATTTAATATTCTCACCTTCGGCTTGTCACTATCTTTGTCCTTGTCCTTACACTCTTTATCTTTTTCTTCTTTGTCTTTATCCTTTTTTCCGAACCCAAAGATGCCCTCCACCTCGTTGCCCTCCTGCTTCTTCACCTCATCGTCTCCAGCAGCTGGTCAAAAACAGGAATAAAACAGTATTTCTAAATTTCTCTTAGAAACCAGCCCGTGTGTGTTTACTGGTGTATCATGTCTGTTTACCTGAGCACAGATCGAAGTCCATGATGAAGCAGTGAATGTGATCTGATCGAGACGATCATCAACATCAGTGTTTCTGCCGGGATCCACCCAGAGCTGTTTGTGCCTCATTAATATGAATTAACGTGACGTAAGAGTCGCCCTAGCTGATTGGCTGGAAGACTGACAACACTACATATGCATTCAAATTAGAGCAACTCTTTACTGTATGGCTTAGCTCATGAATATTAATTCAATGATCAGTAGTCTCAGCTGATTGGCTAAGAGACGTCAATAGGTGAGAACTGACTAAATCAGGAATAGCTTGTTTATTAATTATGTGGTGTGGTATTATTTCATTTCGTATTTTAATTTGAAGTTTAAACACAACTTTTCAGAACATCGTATCTTTCTAAAAGTAGCACACGATCACTCTGGGTCATAAAAAATGATTGATTGATTGAATTAATAATTTAATTAGAATCAGAATAATAATTTATTTATAACACATTTTTTTTTAATTCTTCCTTTTTTCAAACTTTTTTCTTCAGAATTCTGAGAAAAAGTGAGATAAAAAGTAGAAATTAAAATCATAAATGTGAACAATAACCTAAAACTTCAGAGGAAAGTCATTTAAACACCAAACCCGTGTTTAGAAAGGACACAGACAGGATTATCCTCCAAACCAGTTTATGAAGCTCAGCTCAGGTTTTGCAGGAGTGCTGGGTGTGTCTCGTGAAGGGTGGTCCTGCTTTAGGACAATGCTTTTGTTTAAACGCTCGTAACGATGAGCAGGTGTCCAGGTGTATCTCTGATCATTCTTGATCTCTGACTCACAACCGGCTGCGGAAAACACACCAGATTCCCAAAGGTCGTGCTGGTTCAGGGATTTAGTGTATTCAGTTTAGCTTGATAAAAGCTAGAAAGTGATTAAAAGTGAAATAAAGGGATTTCACTTTTAAATAAATACACAAAAGTGAAAAATTGCTGAAAATGTGCTCACCTCCAAGACATGAGTTTTGTTTCTTCGTCAGGTTTGTAGAAATGTGTCTCTGCATCAGTGTCTCAGCAATGGATGCTCTGCAGTGAATGGGTGCCGTCAGAATGAGAGTCTGATAAGAACATCACAATAATCCACACCACTCCAGTCCATCAGTTAATGTCTTGAGAAGACAAACGATTCAAAAGAGGATCTTCTTTATTAAGAGTTTTTTAAATAAAAGTGTCTGCCAAATGCTTAAATGTCAAATAAGCCACAGAACCTACTGAAATAAGCAAGCACACATCCCCATGATTTATTCAGTGACATCTTGTTTTTCCACCCTATGTAAAAATCCTCCCGCAAGATTAGATCTCCTGACAGGAACTAAATGAACTTCTCTAAAAACAGCCCCAGCCCGAGGCGCTTCAGGAAACTACAGTATCTAGGTGTGGTTTCTATTCATGCCTTTTGCTCCACAAATGCTCAGAAAACACTCACGGAATCATTTTCACATGCATGTGGTTTGTTTACAGGCTTTTTAATAATATCATTCACAATCAAAATATTCCCTGAATCAACCAAGGTACAGCTATTGGGTTCAAATATAATGTGCTGCATCTAAAAATCTCATAAAAACATGAATGATAATTGCAGTGATTATACAATAAACAACAATGTGGGTTAAATGCTGCTTTCTATTCCCTCTAACACAGACCAAAACAAACACACACTGATCATTCTGCGTAGCACCATAACAAAAAAAGTACTGTGATTGTATCAGATGGTTCATTATATATTCCAGGGTTCCCCAAACGATAAATGATAAGTTTCATACATTTTTGTATAAAAAATCTAGATCAGAGATTGCAAAAAAAAAAAAAAAAAAGGTATTCTAAGAATTATTTCTACATCATTCATGCAACTGTTTTTTTCTGAAACATTTTAGTTGGACATTCATAGAATTCTTTTAAATGTAACTATTTGTTTCGGAATGTTCAGATAACATTCAAAAGTAACATTTCCATAATGTTTGCAAAATGATCAAATGGAATGTTCACTTATTGTTTGAAAAACAAAAACATTGAAAGAACTGGACATTTTGAACGTCTAGAGAACAGTCTGAATCAAAAATGACGTTTTTGTAACTAAATGGGAATGCTGGAAAAATGCTCTTAGTACATATTTTGTTAGTCTGGGTATAGTCTATGTTTAGCACTTGTGTACCCTGACCACAAAACCAGTCATAAGGGTCCATTTGAAATTGACAATATTTATATATAGGACAATATCTGGCCAAGATACTGTACAACTCTTTGAAAATATAAAATCTGAGGGTGCAAAAAAGAAAAATTCTAATATTGAGAAAATCATCTTAAAGTTTGACCAGTTGAATTTCTTAGGCAATGCATATTACTGATCAAAAATGAAGTTTTGATATATTTACGGTAGGTAAATTTACTAAATATATCTTCATGGAACATGATCTTTACTTAATATTCTAATGATTTTTGGCATAAAATAAAAATGTATAATTTTGACCCATACAATGTATTGTTGGCTATTGCTACAATATACCCGTGCTACTTATGACTGCTTTTGTGCTCCAAGGTCACAGATTTGTGATGTAAGAATCATGTAGGAATCATAAACTTAACTTATTTCTGCAATAATCCAAAGCCAATGGAAAAATCTACTGGGCTTTTGTCCAAGTGAACCAGGTTGATACGAACATACGTCATCACTGCAGCACTCTAACCCCCCCACCGAAAACACGGTACTGTCCTGGTACTTGTCTAAGTGTTTCTCACGGTGTGAAGTGTGAAGTATTTGCCTGTCGTGACTCTGTCTGTCTCCAGCGTGTTTCTCTGAGGATGACCCATCAGGGTCTCCATGGGAGTCAGAGGTGGCAGGAGGTGCTGCTGCTCTCCCCCTCGGCTCAGGCTTTCAGAAGGCAGGCTGGAGTAAACTTCAGATGAAGAATCTGAGAGCCACAAGATCCACAGCTGAAATCTCTTGTGCCGAATGACTCTCCTTCAGTCTTCAGCGAGGAGTTTTCTCCATCCTTCTCATCTGATTTAGCTTTCTTCTGTAGAGAAATAACAATAGAGGTGAGAGAACTACACAACCATGTCACACGGCAGACTCGGTAGACGTCAGCAAGGATAAGTGAATTTCCTCTGTATCTCAGAGAAAAGGAAAGCGCTCATAATGCTTGAGAAATAACACAGATTAAAGTAGCAAGCTTGGATTGGTTCATACATGCTTGTCGTCATCGTTTCTGATCCTGAAGACTTTCCTGAGTCCTGGGATTAAAACAAACGCAATCATCAGACAAAAACACTAAAACTAAAATTAGTTTATTCATTTTAGTTTATTAATGTCTGTATAATTTAGTGTATTTTATGTTTGTAACATTTTATTTTACTTTATTTCATTGTAAATTTAATTTCAAGCAAAAAATATAGTTTTAAGTTTTTGTATGAACGATATATAATAAATGTAATATTTATATGCCAGACAACAATGTGAATGTCATATTACATTTATTATATATCGTTCATACAAAAACTAAAAAACATATAAATTATACAGACATTAATAAACTAAAAAATGAATAAACTAATAAAAATGACAAAAAAAGGAAATTACTAAAAATGTTATTAAATTTAAAATTAAAACTAATTCAACATTA
>QVTF01018969.1:90000-92500 GCA_003573665.1 Oxygymnocypris stewartii
CGCCACAGGACATAAAAAAAGCAGTTGGGATTTTTTATCTGAAAAACTCAGAATTGCAAGATATTAACTTGCAATTCGGAAAATAAATACCACTATAGTTTTTTTTTTTTGTATGTCAAGTCTAACTAAATGTCACTTTGAGAGCTAGCTGAAATAAAATAAGCTTAAGTTCTTTGAGAATTGCAATACACAAAAACAAACTGAGATGAAAAGTCATTATTACCTTTAAAAAAAAAGTATTCCATGGCAGAAAAATCAAGAATTACAGAATGTAAACTGCAGATTTAAATGATAGATAGATCGCTAGAGTCTTAATTATCTTGTTTTCTTTTTTTCTGTGGGAACAAAACACTTAATCACATCAACGCCCTGCTGTACCTTCTTCTTCTTCTTCTTCTTCTTCTTCTTCTTCTTCTTCTTGTGATCATCCTCACTGTCTGAGGAGGAAGATGAGCTGGAATCCTAAGAAAAACAGAGATTTCAGATTCCAGACAGATCCCGTGAAAATAAAACACTTTTACACCTCTGCGCTTCATACCTTCTTCTTCTTCTTCTTCTCTTCTTCTTTTCTTCTTCTTTTTCTTATCCTTCTTCTGCTTCTTTTTATTTTTCTTCTTCTCTTCTTCTTTTTTTCATTCTCGCTGTCTGAAGAGATTGCAGCTGCATCCTGGGAAAAATTAAGCAAAATTAATCAATGTATGAACTAAAAAGCAAGCAAACAAAAACTGAGGCAATCAACAAAATGTAAGACATTATCCTGAAAATTAAAAAAGTAAAGTCATTTAAATAATACAGCAGAGACAGTCTTAATGAACAGGAGAAATTACTTTGTCTTTCTTCTCCTCGTCTCCTTTAGTTTCAGGAGTTAACTCAGAGTTTTCCTCCAGACCTGTAACATGTCACATAATGAACAGAACCAGTGGAAAAAGACAAGATAATCAGCCGAACGAGCTGTTCTCACACACAACACAAGAACACACCGACTAATGACCAAAACCAAATATAATAAAGCATGAAATAAAATCCCCATATCTAAAATTCTTTATAAAAACACAACTCTATCCCAATACAATATATTAAAATAAAATACATTTAAAAAAGTAATAGCAATAAAAATTGCTATATAATTAAAGTATAATTAATTGTAAAAATATCAAATTAAAATAAATACATATTTTTCAAATTAAACACTCAAATAAAATTAATTTACTAATATTAATTTACTAATGAACTAACGTTTTTAAATAGTTTTTAAAATAAAACATTGATACATACATACATATATAAACGTCCAAACTAAAATGTTTTAGAAAAAAATGCCACATTAACGAGGTATAAATAACATTTTTTATCTTTAATGTTATTAAAGACTATTCTGATAGTTACAGGAAGAACGATTGTTCATAACTTTGAGAAAACCTCATCAAAACTATCCCTGCTTGCATTACATTTCCACACATCAGAGAACCAAAATAAAACTAATCAAATAAGTATTTGTCCAATTACATTTGAGCCCCTGAAAATGGGGGGACTGTGTATAAAAATGGTTGTAATTCCTAAGCATTTTATGTTCTATTTTTGTTCAGCCCGTGAATTAAAGCGGAAAGTCTGCTCTTCAATTTCACCTTGAATGTTTTATTTTTAATTATTTTATATGCAAAGAGATAATTTCCTAATTTCAGGCTTTTAGTTGTCTTTCCAAATTAAGTGAACATTTGTCTATCTTCGGCCTAAAACTCACAGGTGTTTACAGTAAACAGTCACAGTAAAATTACCACCGGAGTAACACACACACACAGACACAGACACAGACAGACACAGACAGACACACACAACACAGAGACACAGAACAGACACAGACAACACAGACAGACACAGACAGACACACAGACACACAGACACAACAGACACAGACACACAGAGACACAGACACAGACACGACACAGACACAGACACAGACACAGACACAGACACAGACACAGACACAGTAAAATTACCACCGGAGTAACAGACACAGACACAGACACAGACAGACACACAGAGACACAGAGACACAGACACAGACACAGACACAGACACAGACAGACACACAGACACACAGACACAGAGACAGACACAGACACACAGACACACAGAGACACAGAGACAGACACAGACACAGACACAGTCACAGTAAAATTACCACCGGAGTAACAGACACAGACACAGACACAGACACAGACACAGACCAGACACACAGAGACACAGACACAGACACAGACAGACACACAGACACACAGAGACAGACACAGACACAGACAGACACAGACACAGTCACAGTAAAATTACCACCGGAGTAACAGACACAGACACAGACAGACACACAGACACACAGAGACACAGACACACAGACACAGACACAGACAGACACACAGACACACAGAGACACAGAGACAGACACAGACACAGACACAGACACAGACACAGACACACAGACACACAGACACACAGACACAGACGA
>QVTF01018970.1:0-10000 GCA_003573665.1 Oxygymnocypris stewartii
AGGAGCATAAACTAGTCTAAAGGAACATAAACTAGTCTAACGGAGCATAAACTAGTCTAAAGGAGCATAAACTAGTCTAACGGAGCATAAACTAGTCTAAAGGAGCATAAACTAGTCTAAAAGACCTTAAACTAGTCTAAAAGAGCATAGTCTAGTCTAAAATTAGCTTAAACTAGTCTAACGCAGCCATCAACTAGTCTAAATGACCTTAAACTAGTCTAAAAGAGCTTAAACTAGTCTAAAAGAGCATAGACTAGTCTACAATTGGCTTAAACTAGTCTAACAGAGTATTAAACTAGTCTAATGGAGCATAAACTAGTCTAAAAGACCTTAAACTAGTCTAAAAGAGCATAGTCTAGTCTAAAATTAGCCTAAACTAGTCGAACGGAGCATAAACTAGTCTAAAGGAGCATAAACTAGTCTAACGCAGCATAACTAGTCTAACGGAGGATAAACTAGTCTAAAGGAGCATAACTAGTCTAAAGGAGCATAAACTAGTCTAAAAGAGCTTAGACTAGTCTACAATTAGCTTAAACTAGTCCAACGGAGCATAAACTAGTCTAAGGAGCATAAACTAATCTAAAAGAGCTTAGACTAGTCTACAATTAGCTTAAACTAGTCGAACGGAGATAAACTAGTCTAAAGGAGCATAGTCTAGTCTAAAATTAGCCTAAACTAGTCGAACGGAGCATAAACTAGTCTAAAGGAGCATAAACTAGTCTAACGCAGCATAACTAGTCTGACGGAGCATAAACTAGACTAAAGGAGCATAAACTAGTCCAACGGGAGCATAAACTAGTGTAAAGGAGCATAAATAATCTACAATTACCTTAAACTAGTCTAATGGAGCATAAACTAGTCTAAAAGACCTTAAACAAGTCTAAAAGAGCATAGTCTTGTCTAAAATTAGCCTAAACTAGGCGAACGGAGCATAAACTAGTCTAAAGGAGCATAAACTAGTCTAACGGAGCATAAACTAGTCTAAAAGACCTTAAACTAGTCTAAAGGAGCATAGTCTAGTCTAAAATTAGCTTAAACTAGTCTAACGGAGCATAAATTGTCTAACAGAGCTTAAACTAGTCTACAGGAGCATAAACTAGTCTAAAAAGATCTTAAACTAGTCTAAAAGAGCATAGACTAGTCTACAAATGGCTTAACTAGTCTAACAGAGCATAAACTAGTCTAATGAGCATACACTAGTCTAAAAGACCTTAAACTAGTCTAAAGAGCATAGTCTAGTCTAAAATTTGCTTAAACTAGTCTAACGCAGCATAAACTAGTCTAACGGAGCATAAACTAGTCTAAAGGAGCATAAACTAGTCTAAAAGAGCTAGTCTAGTCTAAATTTGCTTAAACTAGTCTAACGGAGCATAAACTAGTCTAAAGGAGCATAAACTAGTCTAAAAGAGCTTAGACTAGTCTACAATTAGCTTAAACTAGTCCAACGGAGCATAAACTAGTCTAAAAGAGCTTAGACTAGTCTACAATTATCTTAAACTAGTCTAACAGTGCATAATAACTCTAATAGAGCATAAACTAGTCTAAAAGACCTTAAACTAGTCTAAAAGAGCAGTTAGTCTAAAATTTGCCTAAACTAGTCGAACGGAGCATCTCGTCTAAAGGAGCATAAACTAGTCTAAAGGAACATAAACTAGTCTAACGGAGCATAAACTAGTCTAAAGGAGCATAAACTAGTCTAACGGAGCATAAACAGTCTAAAAGATCTTAAACTAGTCTAAAAGAGCATAGACTAGTCTACAAATGGCTTAACTAGTCTAACAGAGCATAAACTAGTCTAATGGAGCATACACTAGTCTAAAAGACCTTAACTAGTCTAAAAGGCATAGTCTAGTCTAAAATTTGCTTAAACTAGTCTAACGCAGCATAAATTAGTCTAACGGAGCATAAACTAGTCTAAAGGAGCATAAACTAGTCTAAAAGAGCTTAGACTAGTCTACAATTAGCTTAAACTAGTCCAACGGAGCATAAACTAGTCTAAAAGAGCTTAGACTAGTCTACAATTATCTTAAACTAGTCTAACAGTGCATAAACTAATCTAATAGAGCATAAACTAGTCTAAAAGACCTTAAACTAGTCTAAAAGAGCATAGTCTAGTCTAAAATTTGCCTAAACTAGTCGAACGGAGCATAATCTAGTCAAGGAGCATAAACTAGTCTAAAGGAACATAAACTAGTCTAACGGAGCATAAACTAGTCTAAAGGAGCATAAACTAGTCTAACGGAGCATAAACTAGTCTAAAGGAGCATAACTAGTCTAAAAGACCTTAAATAGTCTAAAAGAGCATAGTCTAGTCTAAAATTAGCTTAAACTAGTCTAACGCAGCATCAACTAGTCTAAATGACCTTAAACTAGTCTAAAGAGCTTAAACTAGTCTAAAAGCATAGACTAGTCTACAATTGGCTTAAACTAGTCTAACAGAATATAAACTAGTCTAATGGAGCATAAACTAGTCTAAAAGACCTTAAACTAGTCTAAAAGAGCATAGTCTAGTCTAAAATTAGCCTAAACTAGTCGAACGGAGCATAAACTAGTCTAAAGGAGCATAAAAGTCTAACGCAGCATAACTAGTCTAACGGAGGATAAACTAGTCTAAAGGAGCATCATAAACTAGTCTAAAGGAGCATAAACTAGTCTAAAAGAGCTTAGACTAGTCTACAATTAGCTTAAACTAGTCCAACGGAGCATAAACTAGTCTAAAGCATAAACTAATCTAAAAGAGCTTAGACTAGTCTACAATTAGCTTAAACTAGTCCAACGGAGCATAAACTAGTCTAAAGGAGCATAGTCTAGTCTAAAATTAGCCTAAACTAGTCGAACGGAGCATAAACTAGTCTAAAGGAGCATAAACTAGTCTAACGCAGCATAACTAGTCTGACGGAGCATAAACTAGTCTAAAGGAGCATAAACTAGTCCAACGGAGCATAAACTAGTGTAAAGGAGCATAAACTAATCTACAATTAGCTTAAACTAGTCTAATGAGCATAAACTAGTCTAAAAGACCTTAAACTAATCTAAAAGAGCATAGTCTAGTCTAAAATTAGCATAAACTAGTCGAACGGAGCATAATCTAGTCAAAAGGAACATAAACTAGTCTAAAGGAACATAAACTAGTTTAACCGAGCATAAACTAGTCTAAAGGAGCATAAACTAGTCTAAAAGACCTTAAACTAGTCTAAAAGAGCTTAAACTAGTCTAAAATAGCATAGACTAGTCTACAACTGGGCTTAAACTAGTCTAACAGAGTAAAACTAGTCTAATGAGCATAAACTAGTCTAAAAGACCTTAAACAAGTCTAAAAGAGCATAGTCTTGTCTAAAATTAGCCTAAACTAGGCGAACGGAGCATAAACTAGTCTAAAGGAGCATAAACTAGTCTAAAGGAGCATAAACTAGTCTAACGGAGCATAAACTAGTCTAAAAGACCTTAAACTAGTCTAAAGGAGCATAGTCTAGTCTAAAATTAGCTTAAATAGTCTAACGGAGCATAAATTAGTCTAACAGAGCTTAAACTAGTCTACAGGAGCATTAAACTAGTCTAAAAGATCTTAAACTAGTCTAAAGAGCATAGACTAGTCTACAAATGGCTTAACTAGTCTAACAGAGCGTAAACTAGTCTAATGGAGCATACACTAGTCTAAAAGACCTTAAAACTAGTCTAAAAAGAAGCATAGTCTAGTCTAAAATTTGCTTAACTAGTCTAACGCAGCATAAACTAGTCTAACGGAGCTAAACTAGTCTAAAGGAGCATAAACTAGTCTAAAAGAGCTTAGACTAGTCTACAATTAGCTTAAACTAGTCCAACGGAGCATAAACTAGTCTAAAAGAGCTTAGACTAGTCTACAATTATCTTAAACTAGTCTAACAGTGCATAAACTAATCTAATAGAGCATAAACTAGTCTAAAAGACCTTAAAACTAGTCTAAAAGAGCATAGTCTAGTCTAAAAATTTGCCTAAACTAGTCGAACGGAGCATAATCTAGTCTAAAGGAGCATAAACTAGTCTAAAGGAACATATAAACTAGTCTAACGGAGCATAAACTAGTCTAAAGGAGCATAAAACTAGTCTAACGGAGCATAAACTAGTCTAAAGGAGCATCAAACTAGTCTAAAAGACCTTAAACTAGTCTAAAAGAGCATAGTCTAGTCTAAAATTAGCTTAAACAGTCTAACGCAGCATCAACTAGTCTAAATGACCTTAAACTAGTCTAAAAGAGCTTAAACTAGTCTAAAAGAGCATCGACTAGTCTACAATTGGCTTATAAACTAGTCTAACAGAGCATAAACTAGTCTAATGGAGCATAAACTAGTCTAAAAGACCTTAAACTAGTCTAAAGAGCATAGTCTAGTCTAAAATTAGCCTAAAACTAGTCGAACGGAGCATAAACTAGTCCTAAAGGAGCATAACTAGTCTAACGCAGCATAACTAGTCTAACGGAGCATAAACCTAGTCTAAAGGAGCATAAACTAGTCTAAAGGAGCATAAACTAGTCTAAAGAGCTTAGACTAGTCTACAATTAGCTTAAACTAGTCCAACGGAGCATAAACTAGTCTAAAGGAGCATAAACTAGTCTAAAAGAGCTTAGACTAGTCTACAATTAGCTTAAACTAGTCCAACGAGCATAAACTAGTCTAAAGGAGCATAGTCTAGTCTAAAATTAGCCTAACTAGTCGAACGGAGCATAAACTAGTCTAAAGGAGCATAAACTAGTCTAACGCAGCATAACTAGTCTAACGGAGCATAAACTAGTCTAAGGAGCATAAACTAGGTCCAACGGAGCATAAACTAGTGTAAAGGAGCATAAACTAATCTACAATTAGCTTAAACTAATCTAACGGAGCATAAACTAGTCTAAAGGAGCATAATTATAAATCATATAATCTGACATAGCAGACAAACAGCTTTATTAGAGACTCAAACAGATGCTGATGAAGTTCTGATGCTTGTGATGTAAATCAATGAGATCTTTATAACAGTATACAGCAGCTATCACTCTATGTCTCAGTATAAGATGAGATTGAATTGATCCAAACATATAATGCAATGCTGATTGAGATATGATCTAAAACATGATCAAGTACAGCTGAGTAAGTGTTCATCTCTGGAGATATGACTGCAGTTATTCTGACGCGTAGTCCAGATTTGACACGAGAAGCTGCAGCAGAATCAGCTCTTCTTTCAGTCGCTCACCTGTTAAACACACTAGCCCTGTGCTCGTGTTTGTACTGGCTCAGAGCAATGCATGCTGGGAAGACACTGTTTTCTCTGTTGCTATTCTGAGTATAAAGACCAGACCCGAGACTCGAATCAGACATCAACTACACCTGACTGTGCACTTAAACCAGAAATAACATTTTAAAATGAACATGTATTTTCATAAATTCATAAATAATATATATATTGACACACTCAAACGACACATCAGGACAGCATTATTAAATAAATGCACTCGATACAGGAACGGCATTGAACTTTGTTCTTGTTGCACGGTTTTGTCCTTTTGCTTGTGGCCATAATCATGATTAGCAATTAAAACAAATGCAATTGACTTAATAAAAATAGATTTGTTCATGCTGGTTATATAGGACAATCAAATATTCCCTCCAGCCACTAATTACTATATAATGAACCAGAGCGTGAACTCAGGATCAGTTTGATTCGGATAAACCCTTGTGCACTCTTATGGACATGTTTGGCCATTTTAGTGTTTTATTTATGTTGATCATTTTTCCTGTGTTAATGCTAAATGCATACATTTGGGCTCAGGTGTGTATTTTTATTGTAATTGTAATATTCCACCCTCATTTCCTTTAATAAATCTATTATACACTAGGTAAAAAAGTAGTTCCTCTCAGCGCCTTTTGGACAAAAATGTCCCCATTAAACTGATATTTTTAATCACAGTGCCGTTTAAACTGTAAAATGGTGCAGTTTTTGTTAATAGGCTTTCATTCTATTGGCAACAATTTTTTATCAGATGGTGCAATTCTTTCAGGTTTGATCTAATAATGCAGCTATAAGTGTGTGTGTGTGTGTGTGTGTGTGTGTGTCGGTATGATGTGGAGTGTGTGTGTGGGTGTGTGTGTGTGTTGGTATGGATGTTGGAGTGTGTGTGTGTGTGTCGGTATGGATGTCGGAGTGTGTTGTGTGTGTGTGTGTGTTGGTATGGTGTTGGAGTGTGTGTGTGTGTGTGTGTGTGTGTGTGTGTGTGTCGGTATGGATGTCGGAGTGTGGTGTGTGTGTGTGTGTGTGTTGGTATGGATGTTGGAGTGTGTGTGTGTGTGTGTGTTGTTATGAATGTTGGAGTGTGTGTGTGTGTGTGTGGTGTGTGTTGGTATGGATGTTGGAGTGTGTGTGTGTGTCTGTGTGTGTGTTGGTATGATGCTGGAGTGTGTGTGTGTGTGTGTGTGTGTGGTGTGTGTGTGTGGTGTGTGTGTGTGTGTTGTGTGTGTGTTTGGTATGGATGTTGGAGTGTGTGTGTGTGTCTGTGTGTGTGTTGGTATGGATGCTGGAGTGTGTGTTTGTGTGTGTGTGTGTGTGTGTGTGTTGGTATGGATGTTGGAGTGGGTGTGTGTGTGTGTGTGTGTGTGTTGGTATGATGTTGGTGTGTGTCTGTGTGTGTGTTGGTATGGATGCTGGTGTGTTGTGTGTGTGTGTGTGTGTGTTGGTATGGATGCTGGAGTGTGTGGTGTGTGTGTGTGTGTTGGTATGGATGTTGGAGTGTGTGTGTGTGTGTGTGTGTGTGTGTGTGTGTGTGTGTGTGTGTGTGTGTTGGTATGGATGTTGGAGTGTGTGTGTGTGTGTGTGTGTGTGTTGGTATGAATGTTGGAGTGTGTGTGTGTGTGTGTGTGTTGGTATGGATGTTGGAGTGTGTGTGTGTGTCTGTGTGTGTGTCGGTATGGATGCGGAGTGTGTGTGTGGTGTGTGTGTGTGTGTTGGTATGGATGTTGGAGTGTGTGTGGTGTGTGTGTGTGTGTGTTTGTGTGTCGGTATGGATGTCGGAGTTTGTGGTGTGTGTGTGTGTGTGTGTGTTTGGTATGGATGTTGGAGTGTGTGTGTGTGTGTGTGTTGTTATGAATGTTGGAGTGTGGTGTGTGGTGTGTGTGTGTTGGTATGGATGTTGGAGTGTGTGTGTGTGTCTGTGTGTGTTTGTATGATATGGAGTGGTTGTGTGGTGTGTGTGTGTGTGTGTGTGTGTGTGTGTTGTGTTGTGTGTGTGTGTTGTTGTGTTGTTGGTATGGATGTTGGAGTGTGGTGTCTGTGTGTGTGTTGGTATGGATGTGGAGTGTGTGTGTTTGTGTGTGTGTGTGTGTGTGTGTTGGTATGGATGTTGGAGTGTGTGTGTGTGTGTGTGTGTGTGTGTGTTGGTGATGTTGGAGTGTGTGTGTGTGTGTGTGTGGTTGGATGCTGGAGTGTGTGTGTGTGTGTGTGTGTGTGTTGGTATGGATGTTGGAGTGTGTGTGTGTGTGTGTGTGTGTGTTGGTATGGATGTTGAGTGTGGTGTGTGTGTGTGTGTGTGTGTGTGTGTGGTATGATGTTGGAGTGTGTGTGTGTGTGTGTGTTGTGGTATGGATGTTGGAGTGTGTGTGTGTGTGGTCTGTGTGTGTGTTGGTATGGATGCTGGAGTGGGTGTGTGTGTGTGTGTGTGTTGGTATGGATGCTGGATGTGTGTTTGTGTGTGTGTGTGTGTGTGGTATGGATGTTGGAGTGGTGTTGTGTGTGTGTGTGTGTGTGTGTGTGTGTGTGTGTGTGTGTGTTGGTATGGATGTGAGGGTGTGTGTGTGTGTGTGTGTGTGTTGGTATGATGTTGGAGTGTGTGTGTGTGTGTGTGGTGTTGGTATGGATGTTGGAGTGTGTGTGTGTGTTGTGTGTGTGTTGGTATGGATGCTGGAGTGTGTGTGTGTGTGTGTCTGTTGGTATGGATGTTGAGTGGTGTGTGTGTGGTGTGTGTGTGTTGTGTGTGTGTGTTGTGTGTGTGTGTGTGTGTGTTGTGTGTGTGTGTGTGTGTGTTGGTTTTATGAATGTTGGGTGTGTGTGTGTGTGGTGTTGGTCATGGAATGTTGGAGTGTGTGTGTGGTTGTGGTCTGGATTGTTGAGTGTGTGTGGTCTGATGTCTGTGGGTAGTGTTGGTATGGCTTTGCCTGAGTGTGTGTGTGTGTGTGTGTGTGTTGTGTGTGTGTGTGTGTCTGTTGGTATGGATGTTGGAGTAGGTGTGTGTGTGTGTGTGTGTGTGTGTGTGTGTGTGTGTGTGTGTGTGTGTGTGTGTGCTCTTGTAATATTTAAGAGATAAACTCTGTGTTTTGCTGCATCTAATGGAGAGCATTTGGTACAGTGGCCAAACAAAATCTCACTGAAAGCTCTTTTTTTTAGATATCAACCTCAAATTTGGAACACAACTAGTTTAAATTTATGTCTTTAATTTTCTAGCAGGTTTAGAGTTCAACATTTATATTTGATATAACATATTGTTCATAAATAATTTTCATAAATTTAAACCTGTATAAAAAAATGCTTTTTTTTTACTTTATGGACCTGCGTGTAACTTTGTTTTATTGAAGGGTTAAACTAATATGGCATAGCCTATGGTTCAGTGAAGACATCCCCCATTGATGTGTTTAGGAAATGAAGCATCACTGTGAGATTGAGCTCATTCACAGCTCATAATAGATAACAGCAGACACACAATACGCTCATCATCAGCCTCGTCTGTATGCTAATGGGGCAGAAATCAGTCCTCTGCTTCACAAACGGCTGTGAACTCAATGGGACTCAGTTACAGCTTAATTCACCTTTAAGAGGCAAAGCTATAAAACAGACAAATAGTGAGGGAACAAACTTTACAAATGCTTTATGAGCCTCAAAATACACATCTTTTATTTGTTTCCAGATTTTTTTTTTTTTTAAAGAGATATAACCATTTAAAATGTTCGGGTCATTTTGACCCGGGAATGGAGCAGCATTAGATGTCCAAAATACTTTTTGTAAAATTATCTATGAAGTCATATTAGTGTCAAAAACTTTATTGAAATATATTTCGGGATTTTTTTTCCCCATATCTCACACACTTTTGGATCTGAATTTTGTTGATAAACATGAATATGTTGCCTATTGCAGCATAAAAAAACTATTTTCTTTCATCTGAAAGTTGATGCAAATTAGAGTGATATTTAATCAAAAAGGGGTAAATTCAGTAAAAACATAAAATGGGGAGATTGTAAACATTTGTGTCCCCGGAGCACAGTCATAAGCAGTACAGCTATATTTGTAGCAATAACCAACAATACATTGTATGGGTCAAAATTATCCATTTCTCTTTTATGCCAAAAATTAAAGACCATGTTCCATGAAGATATTTAGTAAATATCCTATCATAAATCTATCAAAACATCATTGTTGATTAGTAATATGCATTGCAAAGCACTTCGTTTGCACAAATTTAAAGATGATTTTCTCAATATTTAGATTTTTTTGCACCCTCCAATTTTCAAATAGTTGTAGGCAAACTATTGTCCTATCATAACAAACCATACCATAATATTTATATTTATTCAACTTTCAGATGTATAAATCTCAATTAAGTTGGTTTTGTGGTCCAGGGCCACATGTATAGCCTCACTCGCTAATCAGATACAATATAGTTTTAGTTTAAATATTATTTTAAGCCTGTTTAGGGATATTACGATTATTCGGGAATGCAAAAACAGTGCACAGATTTTGAGCGCACCATCTCTCTGCACTACAGTACCCAGAATCCCTCGCGCTGTGGCCTTCGGCAATCTTCGGCTGTCTCCGGTTGTCTCCGCGCACGGGAGCGCGCGCCGCGGAATGCTGCTCTGATTCCAGCGCGCTGGAAAAAGTTTCTCAGAGATGGAGCGAGTGCCGTGGCGCTGATATCTGCACTTCTATCCATGATATTAAACGCGGAAAGAGATTTAGTTGACGCGGACCTCCCAATAACCTTCCCCTCTTCCACATTCGTGCG
>QVTF01018970.1:15000-98155 GCA_003573665.1 Oxygymnocypris stewartii
ATTTTGTCATCATTTACTCCAAACCTGTATGAGTTTCTGATGAACACAAGCGCAGATATTTTGAATAATGCTGGTAACCGAACAGTATGGGAAAAAATACTATGGAAGTCAATGGCTACCATCAACCGTTTGCTTACCGGCATTGTTCAAAACATTTGTAACATCCATAAAATCTTTCTTTATAGTGCAAAAATGTTCTTTCCATTATTAAAGATAAAAATGGTTATTTTAAGAACTATTCGCTGAAAGACTGTTTGGGGGATAGTTGGATAGATGGGTAGTTGGATAGATAGCTGATAGATAGAGATGGGTAGTTGGATAGATAGTTGATAGATAGAGATGGATAGATGGATGGATAGTTGGATAGATGGGTTTATTGGATAGATAGTTGATAGAGATAGATAGATGGGTAGTTGGATAGATAGCTGATAGATAGAGATGGATAGATGGATAGTTGGATAGATGGGTTATTGGATAGATAGTTGATAGAGATAGATAGATGGGTAGTTGGATAGATAGTTGATAGATAGAGATGGATAGATAGCTAATAGATAGAGATGGATAGATGGGTAGTTGGATAGATAGCTGATAGATAGAGATGGGTAGTTGGATAGATAGTTGATAGATAGAGATGGATAGATAGCTAATAGATAGAGATGGATGGATGAGTAGTTGGATAGATAGCTGATAGATAGAGATGGATAGATGGGTAGTTGGATAGATAGAGATGGATAGATGAATAGATAGATGGGTAGTTGGATAGATAGCTGATAGATAGAGATGGATGGATGGGTAGTTGGATAGATAGAGATGGATAGATGAATAGATGGATGGGTAGTTGGATAGATAGAGATGGATGGATGGGTAGTTGGATAGATAGCTGATAGATAGAGATGGATGGGTAGTTGGATAGATGGGGTTATTGGATAGATAGTTGATAGAGATGGATAGATGGGTAGTTGGATAGATAGCTGATAGATAGAGATGGGTAGTTGGATAGATAGCTGATAGATAGAGATGGATGGATGGGTAGTTGGATAGATAGCTGATAGATAGAGATGGGTAGTTGGATAGATAGCTGATAGATAGAGATGGGTAGTTGGATAGATAGCTGATAGATAGAGATGGGTAGTTGGATAGATAGCTGATAGATAGAGATGGGTAGTTGGATAGATAGCTGATAGATAGAGATGGGTAGTTGGATAGATAGCTGATAGATAGAGATGGATGGATGGGTAGTTGGATAGATAGCTGATAGATAGAGATGGATAGATGGATGGATAGTTGGATAGATGGGTTATTGGATAGATAGTTGATAGAGATAGATAGATGGGTAGTTGGATAGATAGCTGATAGATAGAGATGGGTAGTTGGATAGATAGTTGATAGATAGAGATGGATAGATGGATGGATAGTTGGATAGATGGGTTATTGGATAGATAGTTGATAGAGATAGATAGATGGGTAGTTGGATAGATAGCTGATAGATAGAGATGGGTAGTTGGATAGATAGTTGATAGATAGAGATGGATAGATAGCTGATAGATAGAGATGGATAGATGGATGGGTAGTTGGATAGATAGAGATGGATAGCTGGGTAGTTGGATAGATAGTTGATAGATAGAGATGGATAGATGGATGGGTAGTTGGATAGATGGGTTATTGGATAGATAGTTGATAGAGATAGATAGATGGGTAGTTGGATAGATAGCTGATAGATAGAGATGGATGGATGGGTAGTTGGATAGATAGCTGATAGATAGAGATGGATGGATGGGTAGTTGGATAGATAGCTGATAGATAGAGATGGGTAGTTGGATAGATAGCTGATAGATAGAGATGGATGGATGGGTAGTTGGATAGATAGCTGATAGATAGAGATGGATGGGAAGTTGGATATATGGGTAGTTGGATAGATAGCTGATAGAGATGGATAGATGGGTAGTTGGATAGATAGCTGATAGATAGAGATGGGTAGTTGGATAGATAGTTGATAGATAGAGATGGATAGATGGGTAGTTGGATAGATAGTTGATAGATAGTGATGGATAGATGGATGGGTAGTTGGATAGATAGAGATGGATAGATGGGTAGTTGGATAGATAGCTGATAGATAGAGATGGATAGATGGATGGGTAGTTGGATAGATAGAGATGGATAGATGAATAGATAGATGGATGGGTAGTTGGATAGATGGGTTATTGGATAGATAGTTGGATGGATGGATAGTTGATAGATAGAGTTGGATAGATTAATAGGTAGATGGATGGGTAGTTGGATAGATGGGTTATTGGATAGATAGTTTGATGGGTAGTTGATAGAGATGGATAGATGAGTAGTTGGATAGATGGGTAGTTGGATAGATGGGTTATTGGATAGATAGTTTGATGGATAGTTGATAGAGATGGATAGATGAATAGGTAGATGGATGGGTAGTTGGATAGATGGGTTATTGGATAGATAGTTTGATGGATAGTTGATAGAGATGGATAGATGAGTAGGTAGATGGATGGGTAGTTGGATAGATGGGTTATTGGATAGATAGTTTGATGGATATTTTATAGAGATGGATAGGTAGATGAATAGGTAGATGGATGGGATAGTTGGATAGACAGTTTGATGGATAGTTGATAGATATAGATGAATAGGTAGATGGATGGATAGTTTGATGGATAGTTGATAGAGATGGATAGATGAATAGGTAGATGGATGGGTAGTTGGATAGATGGGTTATTGGATAGATAGTTTGATGGATATTTTATAGAGATGGATAGGTAGATGAATAGGTAGATGGATGGGATAGTTGGATAGACAGTTTGATGGATAGTTGATAGATATAGATGAATAGGTAGATGGATGGGTAGTTGGGGAACCAAAAATGAATCATGTCTTTTATGTGAATCCACTTTTTCAACCTTTATTCTTTGAGTATGTGTAGTTTATTTTCTCCTCGTTCTCCAGGCTTCAGTCGAGTGACAGATTCTCTTCAGTAACTGCGTGTTGATGGCTGTGTTTTTCTTTTGCAGGGATCTGAGCCATAACAAGTTACGCACGTTTCCTGAAGCGCTGCTCGCCAGTCTGCCGCAGCTCAGCGAAATGTGAGTGTGCTCTTTTGGGTTTTGTTTAATTTTCCCCTCAGATGTCACAGATGAATGTGTGGACGTGTGGTTTTGCATTCACAGAAAACTGAGTAACAACGAGTTCGAGTCGATCCCGGATTTGGGCCCAAACGCTGGAAACCTCAGCAGTCTGATTCTGTGAGTATGAAATCTTGATTTACTTGCACTGAAGAGTGAAACCGTGAAGTTTGGAAACATTGATCTGTCTGTTTGAGTAGTCCGATGTAACGGCAACTTACTCAACCAATGGTGTGAGTTTGGGGGCGGGACTTTCTCTTTGACTGACCAATGGCTGCATTTTTGCATTCAGTTTGCTTCCGCTAGTGGCACTTTTGAAGGATTAATGAAGTTGGATTTGAGGTCAAATCAAATCAAATAATTATACACGCATGTGGATAGAGAACTAAGTTTCCTTTTGAAAACGCCACTTGATTCCTTTCTGTAGAGTTCAGTTCATTCTGCAGGCAGGAGTTTGTGTTTGAAAAGCATCATTGTTTGGATCTGCATGTGTCAGAACCAGATTCCATCTGCTTGAAAATATAACACTTAAAATGACAGAATAAAGAAATATTAATTTCCCAGGTGGAGAGTGTCTGGAGTGAATTTCTGAGCGGTGTGAGCGGGAGCTCTGTGTGTGAGTGCTCAGTCTGAGAGACTGTTTGAATAAGAGGCACAAGCTATACGATACTCCAGACCCCCGTACAGCTCTCTCTCTCTCTCTCGCTCTCTCTCTCTCTGTCTCGCGCTCTCTCTCTCTCTCTCTCTCTCTCTTGCTCTCTCTCTCTCTCTGTCTCTCTCAATTCAATTCAATTCAATTTCAATTTAAGTGTGCTTTATTGGCATGACAAAAACTATACATTTGTATTGCCAAAGCAATTGCAGCTGGGCTGCTCACAAGTAGTGCACATAACAGAAATAAAAATAAAAACAATAATAGTAATAAAACAAATATTTAAACCGTATTAAATATGTAGTGCAAAATGAATGACTATTGTAAGTATGTGATAGAAATAAAATTAAATAAATTACAGTATAAGATTTACAGAGGCAAAATATACATTTAAGTAACATAATGGGGTAATATGTCATAATATATTCTACATGTGCTGGAAACATCAGCTCAGGGCAGACGGAGTGTCTTCTCTTCTATGGTGACAGAGAGACACATATTGAGCAGCAAACACACAGCAGCTCTCTCTCTCTCGCTCTCGCTCTCTCTCTCTCTCTCTCTCTCTCTCTCGCTCTCTCTCAGGTGGAGTGTCTTCTCTTCTATGGTGACAGAGAGACACATATTGAGCAGCAAGCACACAGCAGGTCTCTCTCTCTCTCTCTCCGTCTCTCTCTCTCTCTCTCTCTCTCTCTCTCTCTCTCTCTCTCTCTCTCTCTCTCTCTCTCTCGCTCTCTCTCTCGCTCTCTCTCAGGTGGAGTGTCTTCTCTTCTATGGTGACAGAGAGACACATATTGAGCAGCAAACACACAGCAGCTCTCTCTCTCTCTCTCTCCGTCTCTCTCTCTCTCTCTCTCTCTCTCTCTCTCTCTCTCTCTCTCTCTCTCTCTCTCTCTCTCTCTCTCGCTCTCTCTCAGGTGGAGTGTCTTCTCTTCTATGGTGACAGAGAGACACATATTGAGCAGCAAGCACACAGCAGGTCTTGTGTTCTCCGAGCAGATACGCTAGTTTCTCCTGGTCTGGAAGAGTTGTAAATGTGGGATGGATCTGCTGTATTTTGTCGTAGTACACTGTCCGTATATCTGTGTATTTGGAGCACTCTGTCAGGAAGTGCAGTTCTGTTTCCATCTGATTCAGGTCACAGTGTGAACACAATCTCTGCTCCGGGGGCAGCCATGTTTGTCTGTGTCTGCCCGTCTCTATCATCAGCTTGTGTCCGCTGAGTCTGTATCTGGTCAACGTGCTTCTCAGTTTCTTATCTGACACTGTGAACAGATACTCTGCCATACTGTACTCTCTGTTTAGGGACAGATAGCATTGCATTTTACTCTGTTGTTGAGTTTGGGTTTGCCAGTGAGTGATATAGCTCTGTTTGATTTGTGCAGTGATCTGATTGGTTCTGATGTTGTGATTCAGAGCATCAGTAGATGTTAGTGAAGCATCAGGACTGAAGCTCTGGATCAGCTGGAGGAAGGGCTTGCTTTCTTTGCTCATCTCTTGGTATTGCAGGGCTTTATAATGGTATGATTGGGGGTTACTGAGCTTCAGATGTTTCCAGAATTTAATTGCCCTTTTTTGTATCTTAGTGATTAGAGGATATTTGCCTAATTCTGCCCTGCATGCGTTATTTGTTGTGTGCCGGTGCACGTGTAATATATTTTTACAGAGTTCTGCATGCAGAGTCTCAATCGGATGTTTTTCCCATTTGGTGAGATCTTGACTTGGGTTTGTCAGTGGACCCCACACCTCACTGCCATAGAGTGCAATGGGCTCAATTACAGATTCTACTATTTTCAGCCAAATTCTAATAGGGATTTCTATTGGACATTGCCGTTTTATGGCGTAGAAGGCCCTGCGTGCTTTATCTCTCAGTTCATTCACAGCATGATTAAAGTTTCCAGTGGATGTGATTTTCAAACCCAGGTAGTTGTAGTGTGATGTGTGTGTTATCTGGTTAGTGCCTAATGTAAAGATGTGTTCTGTTCCCTGGGATCTGGATCTTTTCTGAAAGATCATAATGTTGGTTTTCTTCAGGTTAACTGTCAGGGCCCAGGTCTGGCAGTATTGCTCTAGCAGATCCAGGTTCTGCTGTAGACCATGTTTGGTGGGAGACAGCAGAACCAGATCATCTGCATACAGCAGGCATCTGATCTGTGAGTCGTGTAGAGTGAGGCCAGGGGCTGCAGATCGCTCCAGACTGAGCGCCAGTTCATTGATATAGATGTTAAATAATGTTGGGCTTAAGCAGCAGCCCTGTCTCACTCCACGCTCCTGGGAGAGATACCTTGTACGTTTGGTGTTGATTTTTACGCCACATTTACTTTCAGTGTACATTGATTTGATGAGGTCATAGGTTTTACCTCCTATTCCACTTTCAATAAGTTTGTAGAATAGTCCTTGGTGCCAAATTGAGTCAAATGCTTTTTTAAAGTCAATAAAGCATGCATATATTTTCCCTTTATCTTGATGAACGTGTTTTTCAATCAGAGTATGTAATGTATAGATGTGATCAGATGTACGGTAATTTGGTAAAAATCCGATTTGACTTCTGCTCAGTACATTGTGTGTGGTGATGAAGTCTAGTAGTCGAGCATTCATTATGCTACAGAATAACTTTCCCAGGTTGCTGCTCACACAGATGCCTCTGTAGTTGTTAGGATCAAATTTATCTCCGTTTTTAAAGATTGGTGTTATCAAGCCTTGATTCCAGATATCGGGGAAGTAACCTACACGCAGGATCACATTGAATAGTTTTAGAACGGCTAATTGGAGCTTGCTGCTTGTGTGTTTTATCATTTCATTTAATATCCCATCAGGTCCTGATGCTTTTTGGAGTTGGAGGTTTTTGATTTTGTCTTTAAGTTCTTTGTCAGTTATTGGGAAATCTAATGGGTTTTGGTTATCTTTGATTGTTAATTCTAGTTTTTCTAATTGGTTGATTGTTTGATTTTGCTCACAGTTCGTGTCTGTTTGTACTTTCTCTCTCTCTCTCTCTCTGTCTCTCTCTCTCTCTCTCTCTCTCTCTCTCTCTCTCTCTTTCTCTCTCGCTATCTCTCTCACTCTCACTCTCTCTCTCTCTCTCTCTCTCGCTATCTCTCTCTCTCTCACGCTCTCTCTCACTCTCACTCTCTCTCTCTCTCGCGCTCTCTCTCTCTCTCTCTCTCTCTCTCGCTCTCTCTCTCTCTCTCTCTCTCTCTCTCTCTCTCTCTCTCTCTCTCTCTCTCTCTCTCGTATGCAACAGTAGAACCGTGTTAACTGCATTTATACTGTGGTAGATATATTAGTGTGTTTATCAGGGGGCAGTACTGTTTTATTTACACTTGAGAACAACAAAAATTAGCATAATAACACATCCCAAACAAGTGTAGATGGTGACTTAAGTGTCGCTCGTTTAATCATAGTAGAGTCAAATATGCTTGTTAGTTTTACTGTTTTTATCTCTAGTGTGATATTAAATGTAGGAATAATTCATTCGTAATGAGTTTGTTGGTTTATATTAATCTAGTTCCAAACAAAAAGAGAAAATGCTAAGCATCTCTTGTATAAAAGCATTCTATGAAATATTTTATTTTTGCCCAAATTCCGTTTTCATTCCTCTAGATTTCATTTTTTTTTACATTTAATTCCATTTAATAATTTAAATACATTTTAGCGCTATATAAAGGCATCATTCATTCATTCAATCATTCATTAAGTAGGGCTGTCAAAAAAAATCTAATTTTGAAAATTTGTAGAGTTTAAAATAAAAATCCGTATTTGAATGCAAAAATGTTGCATTTGAATTTTAGGTGCGTGTCAGGCTGTGTATCAGTGGCACACGAGATGCGAAGATGATATTGGTGTCGTTGCATTTTAATGCTTTCTTTAGCCTATCCAGTTGAACCCACTGCGTAGCGCTGCTACGTTGTTCATTCACAATATAGCGGAAAAAGAGAACATCATTGAGGAGAAGATCTTGTTTACATCAAAACTGAACCCTTGTTCACACAGAACACATATTTATCGCATCTTCTCGAGGGACATCTATCAGCGTTGCACTCGTGTCTCACACAAGAGAGCCGCCGCATGTTTAGAAAGCATGTCAAATTAATGCAAGTTCAACTTTTAAAAAACATGTCTCGAGACTTTATGGCGGTTTTTCCCCATCCCACTGCGTCTCATGTTTTTAAATAGAAAAGTGCTCTTTGTGATTGGTTTTTGGATCCTTTTTATTAAATATACAAACATACATAATGCGGCTTTGTTTCTAATTGTTTAAGCAACTTAATTAATTAGAAATGGCTTATAAACATTATGCAGTTTTTTTCAAAGATAGTTGTGTTGTCTTATTGCTTTCAATAAACGTGCATTAATAATATTTTGCTCGATGCATCCTCTTGTGGCCTCAAGAGAGAAGCCAAAAGCCCCCCCCCCCCCCTATCTGATATTATGCCTTTTAAATTTGAATATTGATAATATTTAAGTACAAAATTCGAATTTAGTTTTTCATCCATTTTGACAGGCCTATTATAAAGTGCAGTGCTGGTGTGAAATTATTTGGTTCGTTCGCTCATTAACGATCTGCAGCAGGATCTTTACAGCATGAGGAAAATATGTTGAAATGTAGTTAATGTGTTTCAGACATGTGTGAGCTCTTCTCTGCTCATCTCAGAGCCAACTTCACTTTTCTCCCTTTAGTCTCATCTGCCAGAAACACACACACACACACACACACACACACACACAGGCAGTATGGAAAGTGTCTGCGTTGTGAAATTCAGCGAGCGTCTAGTAACTCATAACATTCGCTTTATGTGGTAATAATCCCACCATGAGCTTTTTTCATATAACGTGTCATATATATATCACTCACGCATGTTTGTCGTTGAGCTCGCAGTTCTAAAAAACCCTGTTCTGTTTAGAGTGATTAAACTACAGGAGTAACAACCTTATTTGTCGAAAATTGGTTGAACAAATTTGAGGTGTGCGGCAGAAGGACACAATGAGCCGTTTGTTTGTCTGAACGGAGGAGGAGGGAGAGGTAAAACACACACTCACACACACATGCGCACACACACACACACACATGCGCGCACACACACACACTCTCAGCAGATGTTGAAGACACACACACACTCTCAGCAGATGTTGAAGACACACACACACACACACACACACACACACACTCTCTCTCTCTCACATACACACACACACACAAACGCACTCTCTCACATACTCACACACACACACACGCTCTCTCTCTCACATACTCATGCACACACACACACACACACACACACACTCACTCACTCACACACGCACACACACACACACACTCTCAGCAGATGTTGAAGACACACACACACACACTCTCTCTCTCACATACTCACACACACACAAACGCACTCTCTCTCACATACTCACACACACACGCTCTCTCTCTCACATACTCAGGCACACACACACACACACACACACACACACACACACACACACACACGCTCTCTCTCTCACATACTCAGGCACACACACACACACACACACACGCTCTCTCTCTCACATACTCAGGCACACATACTCACACACACACACACACACGCTCTCTCTCTCACATACTCAGGCACACACACACACACACACACACACACACACACTCTTTCTCAGCAGATGTTGAAGACACAGAGAGTGTGCCTGGTTATTTTATGGCTGTTCATGAGGAATTACGCTGAGGTAATAAACAGGAACTAGAATTGAGACTGATATTCCTCATGCAAACATGTCTTCGTTACTTGTTTTTTCTGAGGGACAACCTACATTTTTTTAATAAAAAAAAACTAAACTTTTTAAATGGACTGAGACTCTGATTGTTCATAAATGAGCGGCTCAACATTCCTATCGGCTTCCTTGTTTTGCATCGGATGCTGCATTCACACGTCTGTCTCCAGAGGATCTGCTCCGACACGTCCCGTGTCTTATCTGTCTCGCTCTCTCAACACCTTTGACTCATTCCCCCTTCACTTCACAAAAGCACAAACTTCCCATCATGCCTCTGTGCGCCGCTCAACACAACCATTGAATGCCTTGATTTTTTTGAAAGGTGTTTGTTTTTCCCCGTGAGCTTTTCTTAAACGAGAACAAGGAATATTAGAGGATCAGATTTCTGCCTTGAGCTGAAGATGAGAAACAGAAGTGTCAGGCATGTGTGTGTTTATGTTCAAATTAAGTTTAATTAAATTAACCCTTATAATAAGTTATAGTAAAATAATTTAGTATTTCGCAACAGCTTAGGCCTATTAAAAATGATAGAACAAATTTTATTGTAATGTTGCATGGCTATATTTACTTTTTTATAATAAAAACAATATATCAAATGTAATTAATCAAATAATTAAAAGATGGCATTAAAATATATTTTAAATATACAGTCTTCATGTTGTTTCTACATTACTTTGGAGATTTGATGTGAAGTATATCTAAGCTTTCAGACTAGTTAAGCTCTTTTAGACTAGTTTATGCTCCATTAGACTAGTTTAATCTAATTTTAGATTAGTTTATGCTCTTTTAGACTAGTTTAAGCTCTTTTAGACTAGTTTATCTCCATTAGTCTATTTTAATCTTTTTTTAGACTAGTTTATGCTCCGTTTGACTAGTTTTTGCTCTTTTAGACTAGTTTATCTCCATTAGTCTAGTTTAATCTGTTTTTAGACTAGTTTATGCTCCGTTAGACTAGCCTATGTTGAGTTACGCTCAATTTCAGCCATATAAACTCAGGCCGAGTGTGTGTGACTGCCTGAAAGTTTAGACCTGCGATTCCAGGGAATGTTTTCAGCGCGTCCGACACACAAAGGCGGCTCTGTGCCCTCCGTGTTTCTAACACAAGCAGCTCCTGCAATTTAGGAGGCGTGCAGCTCGGGGAAATTGCTGGGCTCGTCAGCGGCGCTTTCACTGAGGGAATAGGCTTCATTATCCACATAATTGGTAGGAGTATTTTTTGTTTAAATACCTTGTTAGTAATTACCTTATTAACCAAATAACACACTTCTGAACCCAACGGCTGTCTTGAGCGGAGTTGTGAGGCGTGCAGCGACGCTCTTCACCTGTGCGCTAACATCTGCTTTCTAAATGCCTCTGCTTGTGTTTACAGAGCAAACAACAGGATCTCGAGGATCTCGGCAGAGCGACTCAGTTTGCTGGTCGCTCTGGAGACGCTGGACCTTAGCAACAACAATATTATGGAGGTTCGCGCTGGGACTTTTCCTCCTCTTCCTCTGAAAAACCTGTGAGTCCTTCTTCTGTTCTCAACTGACCTGCTTTCCAGAAACCGCCAGGACCCTCACATCAGCTCACTCTTTCACTCCTCAGTACTCACAGTGAGCTTTCACAGTACTTTAAGCTCTTTTAGACTAGTTTAAGCTCTTTTAGACTAATTTAAGCTCTTTTAGACTAGTTTAAGCTCTTTTAGACTAGTTTATGCTCCATTAGACTTGTTTAAGCTCTTTTAGACTAGTTTATGCTCCGTTAGTCTAGTTTAAGCTATTTCAAACTAGTTTAAGCTCTTTCTGACTAGTTTAAGCTCTTCTAGACTAGTTTTTATGTTTAAGTTGAATTCAAGGCCTTTTAGACTAGTTTAAACTCTTTTAGACTAATTTAAGCTCTTTTAGACTAGTTCATGCTCCATTAGACTAGTTTTAGCTCTTTTAGACTAGTATATGCTCCGTTAGTCTAATTTAAGCTCTTTCAAACTAGTTTAAGTTCTTTCAGACTAGTTTAAGTTCTTCTAGACTAGTTTTTTTATCTTTTAAGTTGAATTCAAGGCCTTTTAGACTAGTTTAAGCTCTTTTAGACTAGTTTAAGCTCTTTTAGACTAGTTTATGCTCCGTTAGTCTAATTTAAGCTCTTTCAGACTAGTTTAAGCTCTTTTAGACTATTTTATGCTCCATTAGACTAATTTAAGCTCTTTTAGCCTAGTTTATGCTCCGTTAGGGTTGGGAATCAAAAATCGATTCGGATTCCAGAATCGGATACTTAAGGTCAGGAATCGGATGCTTGTTGTCAAATTAAAATTTCGATTCCGCCTATCGATTCCTATGCGCTTTTTTGCGGATCTGTGAGGACCGGTGTGATCTAGCGATCTGCCAGAACCTTGCTCGCTAATCTAAGCCTCCAAAGTTTGGCTGCTTTTGCGATCAGAAGCCAAAAAAGCTAAGTATAATATCTGTGATAGCTAAACATGTTGCAAGAGAGGTGTCACCACCAACGTGACATTAATTTAATAGATCTTTAAAGATCGCGAACATGATTCAAACACTAATGTGATTCTATTCCTAAATTAAAAAGATGTGTCTGTTTCATTCCTTAACCTTTGAGGTGTGCGATCACAATGCTGTGATCACTTGTTCATCCGTGCAGCAGTGCCAGCACTGATCTAAGCTTGGCCACCCTGCTCAAAACTGCAGTTTTTGTCCCCTTTTTCTTGACAAGAAATGCCTTTATTAAGACGCGGAACCGGTGTATTGTTTTGCATCCACATCCAACGAGACTTTTCAGACACGCACTGCAGCTTTGCCTCTGCACCAGGCGCGAGTCAAATGAGCGCGGAAAAGATACTCCAGTCAAATGAGCTTCAGTAGAACAATGAGATGCTGTTAGGCTATATGTCAGTAAAACAATCTTTCCTGTCCTGTCAGCTTTCACTGTGCTCACGGCGCACGGCCATGATCGCATCATCATAAATAAGCGCACAAGAAACAGTATACGAGTCTGTCGTCAGTTAAGTCATGAAATTACCAAAAAAGGTGATTAAAGCTGCAAACTGTGCATGCATGTATGAATGCATTACATTTCAGAACGTCTCTCAAATGCATGCTAAAATATATATCGTGCAGTGGTTTGCTAAAAAGAGACACGGGATAAATGCTTGATATCATTATCTAATCACATTGGAATCGAAACTGGGAATCGAAGAGAATCGGAATCCGAATCGATAAAATTCAAACGATACCCAACCCTATAATGGAGTATAATTAAAGTTGGAATAATTTAAGATAATTTTAGATTAGTTTGTGCTAGTTTGTGTTTAAGCTCTTTTAGACTAATTTAAGCTCATTTCGCCTAGTTTATGCTCCGTTGGAATAATTTTAGATTATTTTGTGCTCTTTTAGACTTTTTTAAGCTCTTTTAGACTAATTTAAGCTCTTTTAGACTAGTTTATGCTCCGTTAGACTAGTTTAAGCTCTTTTAGACTAATTTAAGCTCTTTTAGACTAGTTCATGCTCCATTAGACTTTTTAAGCTCTTTTAGTCTAGTTTATGCTCCGTTAGTCTAGTTTAAGCTATTTCAAACTAGTTTAAGCTCTTTCTGACTAGTTTTAGCTCTTCTAGACTAGTTTTTTATCTTTAAGTTGAATTCAAGGCCTTTTAGACTAGTTTAAACTCTTTTAGACTAATTTAAGCTCTTTTAGACTAGTTTATGCTCCGTTAGACTAGGTTAAGTTCTTTTAGACTAATTTAAGCTCCGTTAGTCTAATTTAAGCTCTTTCAGACTAGTTTATGCTCCGTTAGTCTAATTTAAGCTCTTTCAGACTAGTATAAGCTCTTTCAGACTAGTTTAAGCTCTTTTATTCTAGTTTTTTAACTTTAATTTGAATTCAAGGCCTTTTGGACTACTTTAAGCTAATTTTAGACTCGTTTGGTTTTTTTAGATTAATTTATGATTTCTTTTAATAGAATTGTTTAAGCTGTTTAACACTTTTTTTGAGTCTAGCTTAATCTCTTCCGTGACTCAGTAGAAGTAGTTTATTGTTTATTGCCAGATCTATCAGTGATTACAGCATGTCATGCATCTGTGTTTGAATGCCGTCTTTCTGTAGGTTGATGAATAATAACCGTATTTCCACGCTGGAGCACGGCTGCTTCAGTAACCTATCCAACTCACTGCTGGTGTTAAAACTCAACAAAAACCGCCTGAGCTCCATCCCGCCCAAGATCTTCCCGCTGCCGCACCTGCAGCACCTGTAAGTGACGTTTCATGCGATACTAGAGCTACACAATTCTGGATATTTTGAGAATCACAATTTTTTTGTCTCAATTAGACATCACGATTGTCCCACGATTCTGGACTAAACTAAATGTTATTTTTGCAGTCTATTTAAAAGTGTTTAATTAATATGAGTGAATTTCTAGACATTTTTATTTATATATATGTATTTAAAATATTATGCATTTAAAACACGAATTTCTAATATAAAAATTATGAAAGTGGTTTGAATGAATGATTCAGTGACTCACTTGTTTTATTACTGAATGTATCAGAGTTTTTAAATTAATTTCTTGAATGATTCAATGACAAATACATTTTTTAAACCGTCACGAAACAATGTAATCAACAGATTTGCTCTATTTTGATCTCTACTATAGGCATCAGTGTTTATATCTGAACTATAAACTTTCATACCAGTACTTCAGTGATAATATGTGTCTCTGGAGCACAAAAGCAGTCATAAGCAACACAGCTATATTTGTAGCAATAACCAACAATACACTGTATGGATCAAAATTATACATTTTTCTTTTATGACAAAAATCATTAGGATATTAAGATCACGTTCCATGAAGATATTTAGTGAATTTCCTTCCATAATTATATCAAAACTTGATTTTTGATTAGTAATATTAACTGCTAAGGACTTAATTTGAACAACTTTAAAGGTGATTTTATCAATTTTTCTTTTTTTTTGCACCCTCAGATTCCAGATTTTCCAGAATAAGATTATTTATTCATATGATGTATACATCTCAATTAAAAAAATGTACCCTTATGACTGGTTTTGTGGTCCAGGGTCACATATGAATGACTGTAAGACAGAAATAATACAGTGTAGTTGAAAAGACTGTTTGTTAAGCTGTTTCTTACGCAAGCGAATGCAGATTTGAATGGTATGGCTTTTTAAAGTTTTAATAGATGCAGATTAATTGTTGTCATTTAGAAATGAGTCGAATCGAGATCTGTTAACGATTAATCGCGCACACTTATGATTGACTTGTTTAATGTCTGACAGAGAGCTGAGCAGGAACCGCGTGCGGCGCATCGAGGGTCTGACGTTCCACGGGCTTCACGGCCTGCGCTCGCTGAAGATCCAGAGGAACGGCATCACGCGGCTCATGGACGGCGCTTTTTGGGGGCTGAACAACATGGAAGTCCTGTGAGTAGAGCGGACTCGTGTGACGAGCTCAGGTTTAACCCAGAACGAGTGTGGGACGTAGGGTTGGGTATCGATTCCGATTCTTAACGAGTCCTAGTTTCGATTCCAAAGCAGCTGAATAACATGAGCAAAAACCAAGTTCAGCTTTTAACAGAAACACCACAACAAAAGCACTACACTACACACTACACAAGACAAGTCATAAAATAGGAACAAATTAGCAATAGCATAAATAAATACAACTGAATCAAATTTCAGGTACAGAAACTGTAAGTAAAAGTTTAAAAACACTGCATAGATTTATTTTCATAAATAAAATACAGATTCATTCATTAAAGATATTCTGTCAAGATCAGTGAAAGGTTTTTTTTTGTTCTTCGAGTAAAATTAATGACGAAAATCTTTTTACGCTCACTTAAGACAAAAACGTCTATGTTTATGATGATATAGTGACGTAGTTTTCTGCAAACGGGTCAATAAATATGAAAAAATTAAATGTGAACGTAGGAATCGTTAAGCAGAATCGAAATGAGCACGTCTTTTCGAAAACCCGGTTCTTGGAAATTTCATGGAACTTTTGGAAAATCATGGAATTTCTAGAATATCGTGGAATTTCTGAAATCTTGTTGAATTTGTGGAATATCATGGAATTTCAGGAATATCATGGAATTTCTGAAATCTTGTGGAATTTCTGAAATCTCATGGAATCTCATGGAATTTCTGGAATATCATGGAATTTCTGAAATCTTGTGGAATTTCTGGGATATCATGGAATTTCTGGATTATCGTGGAATTTCTGAAATCTTGTGGAATTTGTGCAATATCATGGAATTTCTGGAATATCATGGAATTTCTGAAATATCATGGAATATCATGGAATTTCTGAAATCTTGTGGAATTTCTGAAATCTCATGGAATTTCTGGAATATCATGGAATTTCTGAACTCTTGTGGAATTTCTGGGATATCATGGAATTTGTGGAATATCATGGAATTTCTGAAATCTTGTGGAATTTCTGAAATCTCATGGAATATCATGGAATTTCTGGAATATCATGGAATTTCTGAAATCTTGTGGAATTTCTGAAATCTCATGGAATATCATGGAATTTCTAGAATATCATGGAATATCGTGAAATTTCTGAAATCTCATGCAATTTCTGGAATATCATGTAATTTCTGGAATATCATGTCATTTCTGGAATCTCATTGAATTTCTGGAATACCAGAATTTAAAAGGTCTATTTCAGACATTGAAAGTCAGAGAATTTTATATTGTTGGTTTTTGTCAAAGTCATGAAATATCAGGGATTTTTGTTTGTCGCTTTAAATTTTAGTTTCCGTTCATCAAAATGAACATTTTCTATACCATTCTTTTTCTCGCATTGTTTCGAGTATTTTTGCCTATTGTTATGTTTAGACTACTTTTCAGTGCCATTGTATTCCCTTCCCACTCATCACCTGGCAATCACTGAAGTCAAATGCAGTCGCCAGGCTGAAATACAAACACTGAATGATGAACTTGATGACAAACAGAAAACCCTTCAGAGCGTTTAAACCCACAAAGCATAAAAAACATAAATTAATTTCTGTAGAATTAGTACAGAAAAATATCAAAGTGCATTTTAACGGGTAAAAGCAAAAAAAAAAGTATTGTGTTTAAATTAGCTTTGTACTAAAAATGTATGTCAACAACATATTTTTCATTTTAGGGACTCAATGAAAAAGGTTTATAGATGACTGTACTATATACCACATATGAAGCTGAAAATAATGCTCTATGAACCATTTATGTTAAATACGGTCTGAAAATCTACTGAGAGGTTTGAAAATTTGAATCTGGAAACATATGCAATTTTAAAACACTGTAAAATGAACCGGTTTTCGAGACCCAACCCTAGTGTGACGTGTGTGTGTGTGTGTGTGTGTGTGTGTGTGTGTGTGTGTGTGTGTGTGTGTGCGTGTGACATGTACATGCGTGTGTGTGTGTGACGTGTGTGTGTGTGTGTGTGCGTGTGTGTGTGTATGTTTGTGTGACGTGTGTGTGTGTGTGACGTGTGTGTGTGTGTGTGTGTGTGTGTGTGTGTGTGTATGTTTGTGTGGTGTGTGTGTGTGTGTGTGCGTGTGACGTGTACATGTGTGTGTGTGACGTGGTGTGTGTGTGTGTGTGTATGTGTGTGACGTGTGTGTGACGTGTGTGTGTGTGTGAGACGTGTGTGCGTGTGTGTGTGACGTGTGTGTGTGTGTGTGTGAGCAGGCAGCTGGAGTACAATAACCTGACGGAGGTGAGCAAAGGCTGGCTCTACGGCCTCCTGACGCTGCAGCAGCTGCATCTGTCACACAACGCCATCAGCCGCATCAAACCCGACGCCTGGGAGTTCTGCCAGAAACTCGCCGAGCTGTGAGTCTGCTCTCACACATACTCTCCTCCTAACCTCTCCATCCCATCATGCCTTAGCGCAGGGCAGGAGAAGCAAAACGTCTTGCTCTTTTGTGGTTGTGTTCTCCTGTCTCTCTTCTTTCATCGTCCTGTTGGTTAAATGATCTTAAGGCTGAAGCTAATAGATTTGTGAGAGGTTGAGCATTACGGATGTGTTTCTGGGAATTATTATAATTTTTAAGATTTAAGATTTCAGACTTGTTTAAGTATTTTTAGACTACACTGTAAAAAAAATAAAGCAAAGATTATCAGTCTATATTTTACAAGAACACTGAGTTTCTTGAATTGTTTTTCTTTACAAATATCTAAACATTCTTAAATCAAGACACATTTAATGATTTAAGATAATAAAACTTGTTTTCAGAAAATATTATCTTTTTATAGATATATTATCTGTTTTTTTTTTTTTGCTTGAAACATGATTTTATTTATTTTTTTTTTTTTTTTTATTTATTTTACCCCATTGGCAGATATTTGTTCTCATTTTAAGCAAAATCCAACACAATATGTATAATATTTTCTAAAAGCAAAACTTAATATAATTTAGCTTGTCAAGTAAATACATTTTATAGTAAGATTTTTTTTTTTTGCCATAAATATTATTTCAGTATTCAAAATTTCATGATTCATTAAATGTTATGCACTGTAATTATTAGTGAAAATGTTCAAAATAAATCCTAAAAAAAATTCCCAGTGGTTTAAGCTCCTATGTAACTATTTAAACCAATATCTTAAAATGTCTGTATTTAGCAGTTTTTCAATAATAGATGCCATGATTGATATAATGGGCACTTTCAATTTTTTTTGTTCTGATATTTTATTAATTTAGCAAACATTTAAGTAAATGATTAATAAGTAAAGAACTGTGATTAGTCCTTCATTCATAACAGATGCTGTATTGTTGAATGCTTCTCTTAATGTCGTCGTTGTCTGTCAGCGATCTGAGCTGGAACCAGTTGAGCCGTTTGGAGGAAAGCAGTTTCGTTGGACTCGGCGTCCTCGAGCAGCTCCACATCGGAAACAACCGCATCAGTTTCATCGCTGACGGAGCGTTTCGAGGCCTCGCCGACCTGCAGGCGCTGTGAGTTCAGCTTCTGCATCACAGCAAAGTCCCTTCACTGTTCAGTTTCAATAAACGCTCATCAAACTCTTCAGAAGAGCAAGAGACGTCCTGTTTTACATCATAGCATGCACACCAGTTCTGAACAATGCTGTTCAATAATAAAGCCGGACACATTCAATAATAGTCTTTTTTTATTGTACTTTGATACAGAATCTGAAAAGTTTGCATATGTGTCTTATGTTATGTTTTGTATCATATTTTATCCATCAAGCTCATATAGTCTGATATAGTGAGAATATGGAGGACAAAAAGCTTTAGATGTGCAGATGTTTATATGATGATGCTTGTAATGTAACTCAATGAGATCTTTATATCAGTACAATATATACTTTCATAAAGTAATCTAAATATGTGACCCTGGAGCATAAAAGCAGTCATAAGCAGCACAGCTATATTTGTAGCAATAGCCAATAATACATTGTATGGGTCAAAATTATACATTTTTATTTTATGCCAAAAATCATTAGGATGTTCCATGAAGATATTTAGTCATTTTTCTACTGTAAATATATTAAAACATATTTTTTATTAGTAATATGCATTGCTAAGAACTTAATATGAACAACTTTAAAGATGATTTTCTCAATATATCGTTTTTTTGCACCCTCAGATTCTATATTTTCAAATATCGTCCGATCATAACAAACCATACATCAATGGATTCATATGATATATAAATCTCAATTTCTAAAAATATGACTGGTTTTGTGGTCCAGGGTCACGTATCAGTCTCTTAATTTGCAATAATAGGTATAAAATGAGATTGAAATGATCCAAGCATATGATGAAGTAATAAACGCTCCACATAACATCCTTATGATCAGATTTAACACGCACTGATATTTCTAGAAAATAGTTTTTTTTTTATAATCATTTTTTCAGGAAACTCCAGAATTCTGTGCAGTACAATGTGTTAAATGCAGGGATGTTAGAGATGATTAGACCATAGCAGAAGAAGAACGAGGGGCGGGGGGGGGGGGGGTTTGGGTGTCTGTTCTGGTCGTTTCATCAGCGTAACGCTCTGTCGCAGTGTTTTACGAGTGGATTTTAACGGTGTGCTTTCTCTGATTTCTCCAGAGATCTGAAGTATAATGAAATCTCATGGACCGTCGAAGACATGAACGGCCCTTTCTCTGCTCTCGACAACTTGAGGAAACTGTGAGTGATCGTATTTGCCTTTTACACCGTTTACCATGTTACCTGTCAGTTTAAGGCATTTGACATACAGTCCTGTATGGGGGGGGGGGGGCGATATGACCAAAACATTATATCACGATATGACAAATTTTACATCACGATAACAATATATATCACCATATAGTGCTTTTTTTTCTCCAAAAAATAAATAAAAGAAAAGGTTTTTATTATATTAAAATATTTGATACCATATAATTTTCATAATCCTTGTCACCAATATCAAACTAATACAAGCCTTACGAGAGAGAAACTCAACCTCACTGAAGATTAATAAACTGAAATAAGGATAAGAAACTAATTACAAGCAACAAGACAAAAAACTACAATAAATAAGAAACGCTACATGCATTGTGTAAATTAATTAGTCTTCACTGTGTTAATTATATCTATCTATCTATGATAGATATAATTAACACGTGTATTATGTATAGATTCTATACATATTATAAATTATTTATTCTCATTAAAGTTATAAAAGTGATTTAGTCAAGAGCAGTGTGTTATGATTAACATGAATGAATATTGGAACGCTTCCCCTTTAAGAGCGAAGTCCGGATCAATATTGGAACGCTTCCCCTTTAAGAGCGAAGTCCGGATCAATATTGGAACGCTTCCCCTTTAAGAGCGAAGTCCGGATCAATATTGGAACGCTTCCCCTTTAAGAGCGAAGTCCGGATCAATATTGGAACGCTTCCCCTTTAAGAGCGAAGTCCGGATCAATATTGGAACGCTTCCCCTTTAAGAGCGAAGTCCGGATCAATATTGGAATGCTTCCCCTTTAAGAGCGAAGTCCGGATCAATATTGGAATGCTTCCCCTTTAAGAGCGAAGTCCGGATCAATATTGGAACGCTTCCCCTTTAAGAGCGAAGTCCGGATCAATATTGGAATGCTTCCCCTTTAAGAGCGAAGTCCGGATCAATATTGGAACGCTTCCCCTTTAAGAGCGAAGTCCGGATCAATATTGGAACGCTTCCCCTTTAAGAGCGAAGTCCGGATCAATATTGGAACGCTTCCCCTTTAAGAGCAAAGTCCGGATCTAATATAGCTACTGTATGTGTTTCTCTTTCTGCCGTTTACTCTCTCTTAAGACCTAAATCGCTGTGTTAACAAGGATACTTGCAAAGACGAGATATAAGTGTGTTTATGTAATTATTCAAAGGCGCTCCTCTCACACAGAAAGAGATGGCGCACGCATATAGCTCTGTTGTTAGAGTTTCAACGGATTAAAATCGGTTGTTTTAAAACTGCAGTGCTTAAAAACGCGTGACCGTGCTACAGGTGTAGTCCTCGTTTAGTAACGAGCTCCTGGTTTTGTGGTCGTTCGGTGTCCCGTCATGCCCGGCGTATAAAGATCGCAGTCTCTCAAGGTATACAATGTATTTTCGACACCGTGAAATAACCGATAGAACATAATATGAAACGATAGACTTTTTTTATTTCGTCCATCCGATATATATCGTCTTACATTGATTAAAAGAAAAGGTTTTTATTATATTAAAATATTTGATACCATATAATTTTCATAATCCTTGTCACCAATATCAAACTAATACAAGCCTTACGAGAGAGAAACTCAACCTCACTGAAGATTAATAAACTGAAATAAGGATAAGAAACTAATTACAAGCAACAAGACAAAAAACTACAATAAATAAGAAACGCTACATGCATTGTGTAAATTAATTAGTCTTCACTGTGTTAATTATATCTATCTATCTATGATAGATATAATTAACACGTGTATTATGTATAGATTCTATACATATTATAAATTATTTATTCTCATTAAAGTTATAAAAGTGATTTAGTCAAGAGCAGTGTGTTATGATTAACATGAATGAATATTGGAACGCTTCCCCTTTAAGAGCGAAGTCCGGATCAATATTGGAACGCTTCCCCTTTAAGAGCGAAGTCCGGATCAATATTGGAACGCTTCCCCTTTAAGAGCGAAGTCCGGATCAATATTGGAACGCTTCCCCTTTAAGAGCGAAGTCCGGATCAATATTGGAACGCTTCCCCTTTAAGAGCGAAGTCCGGATCAATATTGGAACGCTTCCCCTTTAAGAGCGAAGTCCGGATCAATATTGGAATGCTTCCCCTTTAAGAGCGAAGTCCGGATCAATATTGGAACGCTTCCCCTTTAAGAGCGAAGTCCGGATCAATATTGGAATGCTTCCCCTTTAAGAGCGAAGTCCGGATCAATATTGGAACGCTTCCCCTTTAAGAGCAAAGTCCGGATCTAATATAGCTACTGTATGTGTTTCTCTTTCTGCCGTTTACTCTCTCTTAAGACCTAAATCGCTGTGTTAACAAGGATACTTGCAAAGACGAGATATAAGTGTGTTTATGTAATTATTCAAAGGCGCTCCTCTCACACAGAAAGAGATGGCGCACGCATATAGCTCTGTTGTTAGAGTTTCAACGGATTAAAATCGGTTGTTTTAAAACTGCAGTGCTTAAAAACGCGTGACCGTGCTACAGGTGTAGTCCTCGTTTAGTAACGAGCTCCTGGTTTTGTGGTCGTTCGGTGTCCCGTCATGCCCGGCGTATAAAGATCGCAGTCTCTCAAGGTATACAATGTATTTTCGACACCGTGAAATAACCGATAGAACATAATATGAAACGATAGACTTTTTTTATTTCGTCCATCCGATATATATCGTCTTACATTGATTAAAAGAAAAGGTTTTTATTATATTAAAATATTTGATACCATATAATTTTCATAATCCTTGTCACCAATATCAAACTAATACAAGCCTTACGAGAGAGAAACTCAACCTCACTGAAGATTAATAAACTGAAATAAGGATAAGAAACTAATTACAAGCAACAAGACAAAAAACTACAATAAATAAGAAACGCTACATGCATTGTGTAAATTAATTAGTCTTCACTGTGTTAATTATATCTATCTATCTATGATAGATATAATTAACACGTGTATTATGTATAGATTCTATACATATTATAAATTATTTATTCTCATTAAAGTTATAAAAGTGATTTAGTCAAGAGCAGTGTGTTATGATTAACATGAATGAATATTGGAACGCTTCCCCTTTAAGAGCGAAGTCCGGATCAATATTGGAACGCTTCCCCTTTAATAAGGGGGTATAAAGATCGCAGTCTCTCAAGGTATACAATGTATTTTCGACACCGTGAAATAACCGATAGAACATAATATGAAACGATAGACTTTTTTTATTTCGTCCATCCGATATATATCGTCTTACATTGATGAACATGATGCAGGATGACGACTGACTGCGTGAATGTAGTTATATGAGCTTAAAATCAAGATTAAAATTATATTTATATCATATGATTTAGTAATATCACACCAACAAGAGTGTTGTTTTTCCCCAATATCTGCATCATTGCAAATGTGCTATTGATTTATATAACAGTCCAATGAACAATAAATTAATGTAGATGTAATGTTGTCTATTTTGCTCAATCTTGCAAATGAAAATAGCAGCAGCACACAGCGGTGATTCGTTACTGAATCAATCTGCGGTTTTTAAACGAATCAAGTGAGTCAATGATTCAGTGACTTGTTAATTAAAAAAGTCACTTGCTTCGTTTCTGAATGAATCATCCATTTGAGAAAATCGGTTTAATTAATCACTCGCTTGTTTCATTTCTGAATTAATTAGCCATTTGAATTAATTGGTTGGTTGAGTGATTCAATGACTCACCTCGTTATCGCCACATTATGACACTTTTAGTTTCACATTAAGAGCATAATTTAATAAAAAAAATGTTTGGTTAAATTTTGAATCAAAAAAATTATTTCTAAAGCTACTTTTTTTGTAATGTCTAATTTTATCTAACACAATAATTAATATTTTTGGTAATTAATGTGCAATTAATTTCACTAGTGCTATCAAACGATTAATAACATCCAAAATAAAAGTTTATTTTTACATAATATGTGTGTTTATTATGTATACACGAATTCATACACATACAGTATATATTTGGAAAATATTTACATGTATATACATTTAAATATTTATATTCTTATATATATACATGCATGTGTTTGTATTTATATATACATAATACATACACACACATATTTTGTACACAAACTTTATTTTGGATGCAATTAATCGTTTGACAGCACTAATCATCTATAATATTTAATATATAAACATACATTTTTTCTTAAATATATACATGCATGTGTGTGGTGTGTGTATTTATATATACATAATAATACACACATGTATATATTGTGTACACAAACCTTTATTTTGGATGCAATTAATCATTGCCCAGCACTATTAATTATTCAACACATCATAAGACTTCAATTGCTTGACATGCTCTAAATAGATTCAGTATCATTGCATTGAAGGACAGACTCTCCTGAGGTTCATTGCATTGAAGGACAGACTCTCCTGAGGTTCATTGCATTGAAGGAAAGACTCTCCTGAGGTTCATTGCATTGAAGGAAAGACTCTCCTGAGGTTCATTGCATTGAAGGACAGACTCTCCTGAGGTTCATTGCATTGAAGGAAAGACTCTCCTGAGGTTCATTGCATTGAAGGAAAGACTCTCCTGAGGTTCATTGCATTGAAGGACAGACTCTCCTGAGGTTCATTGCATTGAAGGACAGACTCTCCTGAGGTTCATTGCATTGAAGGAAAGACTCTCCTGAGGTTCATTGCATTGAAGGAAAGACTCTCCTGAGGTCATTGCATTGAAGGAAAGACTCTCCTGAGATTCATTGCATTGAAGGAAAGACTCTCCTGAGGTTTCATTGCATTGAAGGAAAGACTCTCCTGAGGTTCATTGCATTGAAGGAAAGACTCTCCAGAGATTCATTGCATTGAAGGAAAGACTCTCCTGAGGTTCATTGCATTGAAGGAAAGACTCTCCTGAGGTTCATTGCATTGAAGGAAAGACTCTCCTGAGGTTCATTGCATTGAAGGACAGACTCTCCTGAGGTTCATTGCATTGAAGGAAAGACTCTCCTGAGGTTCATTGCATTGAAGGAAAGACTCTCCTAAGGGTCATTGCATGAAGGACAGACTCTCCTGAGTTTCATTGCATTGAAGGAAGTCTCTCCTGAGGTTCATTGCATTGAAGGAAAGACTCTCCTGAGGTTCATTGCATTGAAGGAAAGTCTCTCCTGAGGTTCATGGCATTGAAGGAAAGACTCTCCTGAGATTCATTGCATTGAAGGAAAGACTCTCCTGAGATTCATTGCATTGCATGAAGGAAAGACTCTCCTGAGATTCATTGCATTGAAGGAAAGACTCTCCTGAGATTCATGCATTGCATTGAAGGAAAGTCTCTCCTGAGGTTCATTGCATTGAAGGAAAGACTCTCCTGAGATTCATTGCATGCTGAAGGAAAGACTCTCCTGAGATTCATTGCATTGAAGGAAGATCTCTCCTGAGGTTCATTGCATTGAAGGACAGACTCTCCTGAGGTTTCATTAGCATTGAAGGACAGTACTCTCCTGAGGTTCATTGCATGAAGGACAGACTCTCCTGAGGTTCATTGCATTGAAGGACAGACTCTCCTGAGATTCATTGCATTGAAGGACAGACTCTCCTGAGGTTCATTGCATTGAAGGACAGACTCTCCTGAGGTTCATTGCATTGCATTGAAGGAAGTCTCTCCTGAGGTTCATTGCATTGAAGGAAAGGACTCTCCTGAGGATTCATTGCATTGCATTGAAGGAAAGACTCTCCTGAGGTTCATTCATTGCATTGAAGGGAAAGACTCTCCTGAGGTTCATTTGCATTGAAGGACAGACTCTCCTGAGGTTCATTGCATGCATTGAAGGACAGATCTCTCCTGAGGTTCATTGCATTGAAGGAAGTACTCTCCTGAGATTCATTGCATGCATTGAAGGAAAGACTCTCCTGAGGTTCATGCATTGCATTGAAGGAAAGACTCTTCCTAGAGCATTGCATTGCATTGAAGGAAAGAGCTCTCCTGAGGTTCATTGCATTGAAGGACAGACTCTCCTGAGGATTCATTGCATTGAAGGAAAGATCTCTCCTGAGGTTCATTGCATTGAAGGAAAGACTCTCCTGAGGTTCATTGCATTGAAGGAAAGACTCTCCATGAGATTCATTGCATTGAAGGAAAGACTCTCCTGAGTTCATTGCATTGAAGGAAAGACTCTCCTGAGTTCATTGCATTGCATTGAAGGAAAGTCTCTCCTGAGATTCATTACATTGAAGGAAAGACTCTCCTGAGGTTCATTGCATTGAAGGAAAGACTCTCCTGAGTTCATTGCATTGAAGGAAAGACTCTCCTGAGTTCATTGCATTGCATTGAAGGAAAGACTCTCCTGAGTTCATTGCATTGAAGGAAAGTCTCTCCTGAGGTTCATTCATTGCATTGAAGGAAAGACTCTCCTGAGGTTCATTGCATTGAAGGAAAGACTCTCCTGAGGTTCATTGCATTGAAGGAAAGACTCTCCTGAGATTCATTGCATTGAAGGAAAGACTCTCCTGAGGTTCATTGCATTGAAGGAAAGTCTCTCCTGAGATTCATTGCATTGAAGGAAAGACTCTCCTGAGATTCATTGCATTGAAGGAAAGACTCTCCTGAGATTCATTGCATTGCATTGAAGGAAAGACTCTCCTGAGATTCATTGCATTGCATTGAAGGAAAGTCTCTCCTGAGGTTCATTGCATTGAAGGAAAGACTCTCCTGAGATTCATTGCATTGCATTGAAGGAAAGACTCTCCTGAGATTCATTGCATTGAAGGAAAGTCTCTCCTGAGGTTCATTGCATTGCATTGAAGGAAAGTCTCTCCTGAGGTTCATTGCATTGAAGGAAAGACTCTCCTGAGATTCATTGCATTGCATTGAAGGAAAGACTCTCCTGAGGTTCATTGCATTGCATTGAAGGACAGACTCTCCTGAGGTTCATTGCATTGCATTGAAGGACAGACTCTCCTGAGGTTCATTGCATTGAAGGACAGACTCTCCTGAGGTTCATTGCATTGAAGGAAAGACTCTCCTGAGGTTCATTGCATTGAAGGAAAGACTCTCCAGAGATTCATTGCATTGAAGGAAAGACTCTCCTGAGGTTCATCGAATTGAAGGAAAGACTCTCCTGAAAGCATTTGTTTTCTGTTCCTCCAGGTTCCTGCAAGGCAATCGTATCCGATCGGTCACCAGGAAGTCCTTCACAGGCCTGGACATGCTGGAGCAGCTGTGAGACTCTCTCTCTCTCTCTCTCTCTCTCTCTCTCTCTCAGATCTGAAGCGTTTGATGTGTGTTTATTAGCTTCCTAAACGTCTGTTCTCTCCTCACATCGCAGGGACTTGAGCAACAACGCCATCATGTCGGTTCAAGCCAATGCTTTCTCTCAGATGAAGAAGCTCACGGAGCTGTGCGTATGAATCTCTGCTCTTGCACATAAAGCTCATGAGCCTGCAGGGATTATTCACGTGTGTCTCTCGCTCCGTCAGGTACCTGAACACGTCCAGCCTGCTGTGCGACTGCCAGCTCAAGTGGTTTTCTCCGTGGGTGTCCGAGCACGCTTTCCGTCCTCTGGTGAACGCCAGCTGCGCCCATCCACATCTGCTCAAGGGCAAAAGCGTCTTCGCCGTGGCCCAGGATGAGTTTGTGTGCGGTGAGTCTTTTAAAACATCTTATTCATGATTACATTCCCTGAAACCACACAGAAGCAGTTCTGTTCAAAACTGTGTCCTTTAATAGAAATTAATATCGAAAGTGACCTTAAAGACTTTTATAATGTTACATAAGATTCAAATAAAAGCTGTTCTTTTCAACTTTCTTCATCCGGAAAAATTAAATGTATCACTGTTTCATAAAAACACAACATTGATAATAATAGTAAATGTTTCTTGAGCAGCAAATCTGAATATTATTATGTTTTCTGAAGATCATGTGACAGAGAGTAATGATGCTGAAAATACAGATTTGATCACAAAAATAAATTATATTTTATCAGATATTCACTTAGAAAACATGTATTTTTATTGTAATAATATTACTGTATTATTTTTGATCAAATTAGAATAAGTTATAATAAAACTGTAGTAATGGCTGCTGAAAATTCAGCTTTGCATCACAGGAATAAATTTGATTTTACAATCTATTTTACATTTATATGAAATTTTGATAATATTAAAATGTTTTTACTGTCATAATCATAATTAGTGGTGTCAAAAAATTAACCGCATCCAAAATAAGTTTACATAATATATGTGTTCGTAGTGTATATTTATTATATATATATATAAATACACACACATGCATGTATATATTTAAAAAATATTTATGCATTTACATGCATATTCATATAATCTATATTATTTATAAAAATATAAATATTTTTCTTAAATATATACATGTATGTGTGTGTATTTATATATACATAATAAGTAGACACATATATTATGTAAACACTTTTTTATTTTGAATGCGATTAACAGCACTAATTGTAATAAATTAGAATACTTAGAATAAATTATAATAAGACTGGAGTAATTGCTGCCGAAAATTAAGCTTTGCATCACAGGAATAAATTACATTTTACAATATATTCACATAAAAAACACATATTTTAGATTGCATATTATTGTTGATTAAATTATAATAATACTGGATTAATGGATGCTGAAAATTCAGCTTTGATCAAAGAAAAAAATTATATTTGATCAGATATTCACATAAAAAACACGTATTTTAAATTGTAATAATATTTCACAATATTACTGTATTATATTTTATCAAATTAAAATAAGTTTTAATAATGCTGGAGTAATGGCTGCTGAAAATTAAGCTTTGCATCACAGGAATAAATTACATTTTACAATATATTCACATAGAAAACACGTATTTTAGATTGTAATAATATTAGTTTTACTGTATTTTTAATAATAAAAATGCAGCTTCGGTGAGTAAAAGAGACTTTTTACAGGAACGGTAGTGAATGCAAAAAATGCCATTAAAAATAGTAGCTAAACTGAAATCGAGCCATAATAAAAACGCTGAATATTTGATGCCTTGCAGATGATTTCCCCAAACCCCAGATCACCGTGCAGCCCGAGACACAATCAGCCATTAAAGACACCAACGTGACGTTCGTCTGCTCCGCGGCCAGCTCCAGCGACTCCCCGATGACCTTCGCCTGGAAGAAGGACAACGAGATCCTGAACGACGCCGAGATCCATAACCAGGCTCACCTGCGCTCTCAGGTGGGAGAGGTCAGCGAGGTCACGGAGTACACCACCACACTGCAGCTGCGCCACGTGGAGTTCACTAGTGAGGGCAAATACCAGTGCGTCATCTCCAACCACTTCGGCTCCTCGTACTCCATCAAAGCCAAGCTCAGCGTCCACAGTAAGTGTTCACATTCACTCAATCACATCCAGATGAACTCTCTCCTTTCATCACCTGCTGTTTATCACTCATTATGCGTTATGCTAATTTCACCTTTTGTGCCCCGAAGAATCGTTAGTGTTTTTCTACTAAAACCAAATTTTATTTCTAAATGTGAAAAAAATCAACGTTTTGAATTATGCTGCATGCACCCTATTTATATTGATTAAATAATTACATTTAAAATATCACATGAACTACACACAAAAAAGCTCAGGCTATATATATATATAATTTAATTAAATTCCATTCATTACACCAGGTCTAACACATGCATTTCATACAATGATATATTAAAAATAAAATGTATCATCAATATCAAACATTTTATATATATATATGCCTAGTGCAATGAATGGAATTTAATTCAATTTTCATTTGAATGTATCTCATGATTGCTAAAAAATTAATTTAAATGTAAAAATAAAATGTATTAAACTCAAGAGTTATTTCTAACGAAACAACATAAATATTACTATATTATAAAAAAAAAATTTTTTTGCATAAACTTTCACTTTCAGGTGAAAAAGTTATAATTTTTTTATTCTGCGATGGTTCATTAATAGGCGAAATATTCATGTTCATCAACAAAATTCAAAATTCACGTTCATCAACAAAATATGGGGCTAAATATAGTTACAATAATGTTTTTATTTGACACTATTATGAACTCATTGATAATTTTACAAAATATTTTTTTTGTCGTCTAATGGTGCATACTGGGGTCAAAATGACTTGAACATATCAAATGGTTTTATCTCTTTAAAAAATTATTGTAAAAAATCTGGAAAAAATGTGTATTTTGAGGCTCTTAAAGTTTTGATTCCTTCCTAATTTTTAAAAATATTTTTATGCATTCCTTTCATGTCAAAACTGTCCCAAGTGCATTATGGGGTTTAATTGCGAAATTGAATTTCCTTTAGTTAGCGAAAACAATCCCTAAACTGTTTTGTCCCCGCAGTGTTGCCGTACTTCACCAAAACGCCGATGGATCTGACGACCCGCGCCGGAGCCACCGCGCGGCTGGAGTGCGCCGCTAGCGGACACCCGTCTCCTCAGATCGCCTGGCACAAAGACGGAGGCACGGACTTCCCCGCGGCCCGCGAGCGGCGGATGCACGTCATGCCGAGAGACGACGTGTTCTTCATCGTGGACGTGAAGACGGAAGACATCGGCGTGTACAGCTGCACCGCGCAGAACACCGCCGGCGCCGTCTCTGCTAACGCTACGCTAACGGTGCTGGGTAAGAGAAGGCACAAAGCATCATCTGAAAGAGTGACACTAAACCAAACCAAAATCACAGAATATAAACAATTATTCACATTTTGTATCAAAACTCTTAATAATTATTATTTATTTAATAATCAACTCTTGCATTTAAAATATTTAAATGGCATAAAGGCAGGTTTTCTATCAGAAAGTTAATTAATGAGATATAATTATTTACATGTATATATTTAAATAATTAGAAACACTTTACACAATGTCCGTGTAAATATAATCAAACATGCGTTACACAATAAATACATCACTAACAGGTTATGTAAAATATAATGAAAATTTAATATAGTTATATATTTATCAAAATTTAAAAACACTAACTTACTAGCTAGCACTGGCTGTATTTAATATTTAGATTTTGTTTTATATATTTTGGTATTTTTCTGCTAATATGTCCTCTGTGTCTTCTAATGCATGCATACAATATTTAGATATTTTTTTAAATTATTATATAGTGATCTGTCACATCACATTAAAGAGCATTAAAAAACATTTATTGTTTGAATTTTGTGTGTGTGTGTGTGGGGGGGAGTGTGTGAGTGAGAGAGTGTGTGTGTGTGTGTGTGAGTGAGTGTGTGTGTGTGTGCGTGTGTGTGGGGGAGTGTGTGAGTGAGAGAGTGTGTGTGTGTGTGTGTGAGAGTGTGTGTGTGTGTGTGAGAGAGTGTTTGTGTGTGTGTTTGTGTGTGTGTGTGTGTGTGTGAGAGAGTGTGGTGTGTGTGTGTGTGTGTGTGTGTGTGTGTGAGAGAGTGTGTGTGTGTGTGTTGTGTGTGTGTGTGTGAGAGAGTGTGTGTGTGTGTGTGTGAGTGTGTGTGTGTGTGTGTGTGTGTGTGTGTGTGAGAGAGTGTGTGTGTGTGTGTGTGAGTGTGTGTGTGTGTGTGTGTGTGTTGTGTGTGAGAGAGTGTGTGTGTGTGTGAGAGTGTGTGTGTGTGTGAGAGTGTGTGTGAGTGAATGTGTGTGTGTGTGAGAGTGTGTGTGTGTGAGAGAGAGACGTGTGTGTGTGTGTGTGTGTGTGTGTGTGTGTGGGGGGGGGTCACTTTTACGTATCAAAAGTGACAAAGCTTCGCATTAGACGGAAGCGCTACAAATCATATTTAGTGCAGCTTGTCATTTTGTGGCAAATTTGGGTTCTGGATGAAATCGTTGTTTGTGTGCATCGTTGTTCTGAGCTGTCATGCATCAGCGTCCCGTTGTTCCCGCAGAGACGCCGTCGTTCCTGCGTCCGCTGATGGACCGCGCGGTGGTGAAGGGCGAGACGGCGGTGCTGCAGTGCATCGCGGGCGGCAGTCCTCCGCCTCGACTCAACTGGACCAAAGACGACAGCCCGCTGCAGGCGACCGAGCGCCACTTCTTCGCCGCCGCAAACCAGCTGCTGATCATCGTGGACGCCGCGGACGGAGACGCAGGAACCTACACCTGCGAGATGTCCAACCCGCTGGGCACCGAGCGAGGGAACGTGCGTCTGGCCGTCCTGCCCAACCCAAACTGTGACTCGGGGCCAGCGTCCGGCGGGACTCTGGGGCCGGTGGAGGACGGCTGGACCACGGTGGGCATCGTGATCATCGCTGTGGTGTGCTGCGTGGTGGGAACCTCGTTAGTGTGGGTCGTTATCATCTATCACACGCGCCGACGCAACGAAGACTGCAGCGTCACCAACACAGGTCAGTCCTGACCCCACTCCGGCCGCTTTAACTGAAGACTAGAAATACACGGCAATTTTATATTTATATTTATTTAGTATTAATATCTAAGAATTCTTGAATCAAGATGCATTTACCGGACAAGTAAAATTAGCTAATATATAATGTCTTGTTTTCTGAAAAACATTATTAATATTTGGTTAGTTTTTGCCTAACCGCGCTGTCAGCAGTTTTCATAATTTAGACAAAAACATTTTAATAATTCTGATAAAACAGTTAATAAACACAATAAAATACGATGTTTTGTTTGTTATCGCTTATTTCAATATTCCAGAGAATATTATTCAGTGAATTATTCTTCACTCTTTAGTCTATTAAACAGCGTTTAAACCTAAAACTGTAGTTTAAAATGAATTTATATGACTTTATTTTCTCCATTTGAACACATTATTTAGCTTATCGTTAATATCAGTGTTGCTGATGATGCTTTTTATAAACAAAATGTTGTTATTGTTGTAATTTGAAGATTAAATTTAACATGAAAGAATGTTGTTTGTTGTTGTTAAGACGTCTGAAAGTGAAGAATGGACTTCACTCTAAACAGTAAATAAATATCGGTTCTGCATATCGGTTATCGGGTACATAAACGTACAAATAATCGGTATCGGTTATAAAACTCAATATCGGTCGATCACTACCTGTAATGCATCTGTGACGTCGTATACCGCCGCTAACCCTGTTTCTTTACCCTGTTTAGATGAGACGAGTCTCCCGGCGGACATCCCGAGCTACCTGTCGTCTCAGGGAACGCTAGCGGAGCGTCAGGACGGATACGTAGCATCTGAGAGCGGCGGCAGCCATCTGTACATCAGCTCCTCCATCGGGGGGTTTTACACGCCGCACAAAGACATCAACGGTAACTCTCTTTATATACACAGAAAAACACATGTGATATTTACTGTAGAACAAACAATGTACTGCAAGAAAATACAGCGTAGTAGTGTTACATCAAATTACTAATATCAGTATTTTATCTTTCTAATTTACCGAGTAGGCTTATTATAGTCAACTAAAACAAAGCCTATTAAATTGTTTACATAAAAAAAAAAAATAATCATAAAAAAATCATAAAAAAATATGGCTATGCCATAGCAACATTTATTATTTTTTATTTATCTTGATGAACTAAAATAACTACAAATATAAATAAATAACAACCATATTGACACACACATATATATATATATTTATATTTTTGTTTTACTTTTTTACTATAACTTTTACTTTTGTTAAACATAACAAAAACACGCAACAAAATTCCTCAAATTTCAAATTTTTTAATTAAAATGGAACACAAAAATAATAATCGAAAAATTCAAAACAATCAAAATATTAACAAAAACTATACACACATTAAAATAAACTAAATATGGCAAAAACAAACAAGAACATTTGCAAAATACAATTATAATATATTATGATAATCTATTATGATAATAATAGATTATACTATACTCAGTTATACTGACATAAAACAATATTCATAACTAACAAGAAAAAACTAAGTTGCAAAAATTATTTAATCTAGTTGCCATAGCAACATTTATGATTTTTTATAACTAATTTATTACATTAAAACATTAGTTATTTATAACTAAAATAACTAAAAATATAAACAAATTAAACCTATATTGACACTCACACACATATATATATATATATATATATATATATCATTTTTTACTTAAAAACACGCAACAGAATTCCTAAAAAAATCAAAAAATTCAAATAGAACACAAAAATAATAATGAATTCTAAATATTAACAAAAACTATACACACGCATTAAAATAAACTAAATATGGCAAACAAGACAATTTCCAAAATTAACTAAAATTTCAATATAAATATAAAAATATAATCTATCATGGCATCTCAGTTATACAAAACCCTGATACTGACATAAAACAATATACATAACTAACAAGAAAAAAACAGTTGAAAAATCATTAAATATCAATTTCACTTGTTCTTTTTGATTTCTGAAAGTATTACAGTACTGTGTTTTACTGTCAAAGATCATAAAATGGCTGATTATATTTATTACAGATTTATTTCACACCGTAAGTGAACGATCAAATGTGTTTCTGGGAAAGTCAGCGTACAGTTTTTCACTCTAAATTATAAAATGATTGCCAAAAACTGTACATACCGTAACTGTTGGCTTTATTGCAGTATTTCACTGTATATGATATGAGAGTAGTATTTCTGACACCGCTTCTCCTCCACAGGCCTCTGCCAGCTGGACACCGGGAGTGAAGCGGACATGGAGGCGGCGATCGACCCGCTGCTGTGCCGTTATCAGGGAACCGGTTCAGTGCTGAGACGGAGCGACCGCTACAGCCCGGATCTGCCCGACTCCTACAGCGGTGAGTAGAGATGAACCGCTTGAAAAGCCATTGAGATTTCTTTAAGACTGCAAGGGAATAAACCCCTACAAATATAGACCCTGGCCGGCCCGTGTCCGACAGCTTATCCAGAGCTCCCCGCCCGAGTCCGACCCGAGCCCGTATCTAATCTTCCCCTTCTCACAAAACAGCTGTATACTCAGTACTCTTTCAGCAATTACAATAACTTCAGTTTTGTTTGAAATGGCAAACGTGGTTGTTATTTCGTTTCGTTATTTAGAAAAACATTGGAGCATTTTATTTTGACCAACAGTACACACATATTGACCCACACACCACACATACACACACATATATACACACACACACACACACACACACACACACACAACACACACACACACACACACAACACACACACACACACACACAAACACACACACACAAACACACACACACACACACAACAGACAGACAGACAGACAGACAACACGCTCTCTCTCTCAACACTCACACACACACACACTCACACATACACCAACACAACACACACCACACATACACACACATACACACACCACACCACACACACAACACACACACAGACAGACAGACAGACAAACCACACACACAACAACTCGCTCTCTCTCTCTCCTCTCTCTCTCTCTCTCTCCTCTCTCCTCATCTCTCCCAAACTCACTCTCACTCACACAAAACAGACACACACAACACACACACACACCTCTCTCTCTCTCTCTCTCTCACACACACACACCACACACACCACACCACAACAACACACACACACACACACACAAAACAGAAACACACACACACACCACTTTCTCTCTCTCTCTCTCTCTCACTCACACATACCACCACACACACACACACACACGCTACTAAGAGGTAAACTTTTATTATATGCCTCAAACATAACTACCATCCACCGACAATCATGCCCACAAATATCATCCAATCAGGCTCCAACTTCTCCTGATGCTCTGCATGGTGTACTTGCCTATTGCATAGGCGATGTATAATATTTATAATATAATTATTATAACAATATTTCATACAGTACATGTGTATTTGGGATCTCGACGGGCTTGCAGGGCTCTACAAGGGAAGCTCGGCTTCCCCTATAATGTCAAAAAATGAATGGTCAAATATGTACTACCATTTTATTGAGTAAAAATGCGTTCGAACACGTTGATCTCGAAGACGAGTTGGTTCAGAATCAGCTACATTGACTCGATGTCCTTCTCACACATTCCCGTAGCATCGGTGCATGTCCCTGTTGAAGCCGAGCGTCTATTGACTTCAATGGGCCTGCTTCGAAACTAGACGCTCGTTGGATAAATACAGTCTTACAGTTACAACCGGCAGCCATAATGTTGAAGTGGCCCTCAGTGAAAATGAGTTTCACACCCCTGGCCTAATAAAACAACACCTCGTTTACTCTATAATGTCTTCGATCTCGTTTTGTTAATGGTCATAAAACCGAATGGTGAGTTGAGTGAATGGTTACTCTCGTGTGCAGCGTGTGCGTCCGAGCAGCGGCCCGTCGGAGCCACTTCCTCCTGCAGCAGGAAGCGTGAGTTCTACACCTGCAGCTCCGCCCTCGAGCGCTTCGATCACATGATGATGCAGCTGGGCGACACGTCCTGTGTGGAGGACTGTGAGAGAGGAGAGTGCGTTCTGGGCTCCTCGGGATCATATATGGGTGAGTACAGTACATGTACAGTAATCATGAGGAGTGCTTTACAATAACACACAGCTGCTGTTCATGCACATGACAATACAGTGACAAATAAACATTGTTTATTAAATGCTATTTATTTATTTTTTTTATAAATGGTTTTATTCAAATGTATATTTGTTTATTAAACAAATAAACCTTAATAAATGTTATTTTTTTTTATAAATTAACAGCATTAAGCCACAAAACCCAAAAAACACACATAAAAAAATATATAATTTTTTTTGTAATGAAAAATAATATTTAAAATAAAATATTTATAATTTAAATATTTATTTATAAATTAAATTAAAATAAAAAAAATCATCTAGTTGCCATGTAAATATTTTTTTCGAAAATAAATACAACTAAAATAAAAATTAAAAGTTACTAAAATTTACATTTAAATAAAAACGAATTGAAAATATTAATGCAAAATTACAGTAACATATTTCTCTCTTTTTTGTGTAACTTGTTTTATTAAAATAAATAAAACTATAGTTAAAATAGAAGTTAATAAAAACTATATAGAAAAAAATTACAAAACACACAATTAAGTTACTAAATTTTTTTATTAAATTGAAAATATAAAAATAAACACTAATATTAGTGCAAATTTATAATATCTTAATTATACTAAAATAACACTGACAACATAACAGACAATGTTCAAATGGATTTTTAATCATAATATTTTGTATTATTATTATTATTAATAATAATAATAATAATTATAACAATATTAGAATAGAATGTCTTTTATTATCATTGTACGAAATTAATTAATGTAATAATTTACGTTTTTATTTATTGATATTAATTTATTTTAAAAAACATAAATTTATTAATAGAATACTTCTTATTTAGATTACTTCTAAAGCATTGGTGTTCATTTCAGCATTCACTATTAAAAACCCGATTCCAAAAAAAGTTGGGACATTGTACAAATTGTGAATAAAAACAGAATGCAATGATGTGGAAGTTTCAAATTTCAATATTTTATTCAGAATACAACATAGATGACACATCAAATGTTTAAACTGAGAAAATGTATCATTTTAAGGGAAAAATAAGTTGATTTTAAATTTCATGGCATCAACACATCTCCATAAAGTTGGGACAAGGCCATGTTTACCACTGTGTGGCATCCCCTCTTCTTTTTATAACAGTCTGCAAACGTCTGGGGACTGAGGAGACAAGTTGCTCAAGTTTAGGAATAGGAATGTTGTCCCATTCTTGTCTAATACAGGCTTCTAGTTGCTCAACTGTCTTAGGTCTTCTTTGTCGCATCTTCCTCTTTATGATGCACCAAATGTTTTCTATGGGTGAAAGATCTGGACTGCAGGCTGGTCATTACAGTACCCGGATCCTTCTTCTACGCAGCCATGATGTTGTAATTGATGCAGTATGTGGTCTGGCATTGTCATGTTGGAAAATGCAAGGTCTTCCCTGAAAGAGACGACGTCTGGATGGGAGCATATGTTGTTCTAGAACTTACCTTTCAGCATTGATGGTGCCTTTCCAGATGTGTAAGCTGCCCATGCCACACGCACTCATGCAACCCCATACCATCAGAGATGCAGGCTTCTGAACTGACCGCTGATAACAACTTGGGTTGTCCTTGTCCTCTTTAGTCCGGATGACATGGCGTCCCAGTTTTCCAAAAATAACTTCAAATTTTGATTCGTCTGACCACAGAACAGTTTTCCACTTTGTCACAGTCCATTTTAAATGAGCCTTGGCCCAGAGAAAACACCTGTGCTTCTGGATCATGGCTTTTTGTTTGACCTATAGAGTTTTAGCCGGCAACGGCGAATGGCACGGTGGATTGTGTTCACCGACAATGTTTTCTGGAAGTATTCCTGAGCCCATGTTGTGATTTCCATTACAGTAGCATTCCTGTATGTGATGCAGTGCTGTCTAAGGGCCCGAAGATCACGGGCATCCAGTATGGTTTTCCGGCCTTGACCCTTATGCACAGAGGTTGTTCCAGATTCTCTGAATCTTTGGATGATATTATGCACTGTAGATGATGATAACTTCAAACTCCTTTCTGATATTGCTCCACTATTTTCCGCCGCAGCATTGGGGGAATTGGTGATCATCTTCCCATCTTGACTTCTGAGAGACACTGCCACTCTGAGAGGCTCTTTTTATACCCAATCATGTTGCCAATTGACTTAATAAGTTGCAAATTGGTCCTCCAGCTGTTCCTTATATGTACATTTAACTTTTCCGGCCTCTTATTGCTACCTGTCCCAACTTTTTTGGAATGTGTAGCTCTCATGAAATCCAAAATGAGCCAATATTTGGCATGACATTTCAAAATGTCTCACTTTCAACATTTGATATGTTATCTATATTCTCATAAGTTTATGAGATTTGTAAATTATTGCATTCCTTTTTTTATTCACAATTTGTACAGTGTCCCAACTTTTTTGGAATCGGGTTTGTACATTAATTAAATCAACAGTCGAACTAACAATCAACATCTTATCAAAGATTAATAAATGCATTGCTCATTGTTAATGTTAGTGAATGCATGAACGAATAGGACCTTACTGTAAAGCTAGCAACGTCAGGGTCATGGGTTTGATTCCCAGAAAGTGCATGAGCTGATAACACTGATGCAAACCTCGTTAATGAGCTGATAACACTGATGTGAAGCGTGTTAACGAGCTGATAACACTATGTAAACAGAGTTAATGAGCTGATAACACTATGTAAACAGAGTTAATGAGCTGATAACACTATGTAAACCATGTTAATGAGCTGATAACACTATGTAAACCGAGTTAATGAGCTGATAACACTATGTAAACCGAGTTAATGAGCTGATAACACTATGTAAACAGAGTTAATGAGCTGATAACACTATGTAAACAGAGTTAATGAGCTGATAATACTATGTAAACAGAGTTAATGAGCTGATAACACTATGTAAACAGAGTTAATGAGCTGATAACACTATGTAAACGGTGTTAATGAGCTGATAACACTATGTAAACAGAGTTAACGAGCTGATAACACTGATGTGAATGACAGCGTGTGCCTGTGGTCTCAGGTACGTTCGGGAAAGCGCCGTGGCGGCCGCAGCAGGAGCTCTGCGCTCATAACGCCGTCGTTCTTCACGAGAATCCGTACGCAGCGCTTCACGCCGACTCGGACCTGGACGCAGAGCTGGACGCGAGCGTTTACGAGCAGCCGTTTGATCACCGGACGATAGAGAGCCGTCCCACGTCACCGCTGGGCTCTTAGCGCCTTCGACAAGAGGACGACCAAAACCCAGAAACACTCTACCTCAAGAAAGGAGCTGAGACTGAATGTAAATGACACGTTTGTACAGAAAACAGATTATATGCATTTTATACGAAATTATATTTTAGTGTAAATACGCCGCTTATATACGATGCCTGAGTCAGATATATACGACCGGTCGGAGGACTAGTTAACTGTGGATCCGGATCTGTTTATGATGTTTATCCCGCTTTGGCTTTTGCTTTGAATAAAGCACCGTTTGCACAAACTAGTACACAATAAACATTCCCGTGAGCTGCTACACATCTGAACGCTTGCGTCATCTTTATACGCTTCATTGTGTCGATGTGCTTTTATTCATCATGGGATCAGGTTTGGAGAAATGTGTCACTGCATCGGTGTTTCAGCATTGGAAGTGAATGGGTGCCGTCAGAAAGAGAGTCTGATAAAAACATCACAGCACTCCAGTCCATCTGGAGAAGACAAAAACTGAAACACATCCAGCATTAAGACACTCCCATCAAAACTGACAAGACGAGTTTTAAAGTCAACTTGAAACCGCTTTTGCAAACTGTAAACGTATTTCTAAGTAAAACGGATGTTTGGCAAGAAGAAAAGTATATTTTCTTTGCTCTAGCTCAGCGGTTCTCAATTCCACTCCTCTGCACATTTCGTATGTTACTCTTATCGCTTCAGACGTTTGTTCTATTCGAACGTAAGTGCCCTATGAAGTGGACATCACAGTATATCCCGCCATGATTCCAGTTCAAAGCGGACGTATATATTCCATTCAAAGTGCATTAAAGTGTGTGAGACGTGAATTTAAATTGTATAATTTGATAAGTTGACACTGTGTATGGAGCTATGGACACTGTGTAGGGAGGACTGGACACTGTGTAGGGAGTACTAGACACTGTGTAGGGAGCACTGGACACTGTGTAGGGAGCACTGGACACTGTGTAGGGAGCACTGGACACTGTGTAGGGAGCACTGGACACTGTGTAGGGAGCACTGGACACTGTGTAGGGAGCAATGGACACTGTGTAGGGAGCACTGGACATTGTGTAGGGAGCAATGGACACTGTAGGGAGAACTGGACACTGTCTAGGGAGCACTGGACACTGTGTAGGTAGTAATAGACACTGTTTAGGTAGCACTGGACACTGTGTAGGGAGCGATGGACACTGTGTAGGGAGCACTGGACTCTGTGTAGGGAGCACTGGACTCTGTGTAGGGAGCACTGGACACTGTGTAGGGAGCACTGGACACTGTGTAGGGAGCACTGGACACTGTGCAGGGAGCACTGGACACTGTGTAGGGAGCACTGGACACTGTGTAGGGAGCACTGGACACTGTGTAGGGAGCACTGGACACTGTGTAGGGAGCACTGGACACTGTGCAGGGAGTAATAGACACTGTTTAGGTAGCACTGGACACTGTGTAGGGAGCACTGGACACTGTGTAGGTAGCAATGGACACTGTGTAGGGAGCACTGGACACTGTGTAGGGAGCACTGGACACTGTGTAGGTAGTAATAGACACTGTTTAGGTAGCACTGGACACTGTGTAGGGAGCGATGGACACTGTGTAGGGAGCACTGGACTCTGTGTAGGGAGCACTGGACTCTGTGTAGGGAGCACTGGACACTGTGTAGGGAGCACTGGACACTGTAGGGAGCACTGGACATTGTGTAGGGAACAATGGACACTGTGTAGGGAGCACTGGACACTGTGTAGGGAGCACTGGCTACTGTAGGGAGCACTGGACACTGTGTAGGGAGCACTGGACTCTGTGTAGGGAGCACTGGACACTGTGTAGGGAGCACTGGACACTGTGTAGGGAGCACTGGACACTGTAGGGAGCACTGGACACTTTGTAGGGAGCAATGGACACTGTAGGGAGCACTGGACACTGTGTAGGGAGCACTGGACACTGTGCAGTGAGTAATTGACACTGTTTAGGTAGCACTGGACACTGTGTAGGGAGCACTGGACACTGTGTAGGGAGCACTGGACACTGTAGGGAGCACTGGACACTGTGTAGGGAGCACTGGACACTGTGTAGGGAGCACTGGACACTGTGCGGGAGTAATAGACACTGTTTAGGTAGCACTGGACACTGTGTAGGGAGCACTGGACACTGTAGGGAGCACTGGACACTGTGTAGGGAGCACTGGACACTGTAGGGAGCACTGGACATTGTGTAGGGAACAATGGACACTGTAGGGAGCACTGGACACTGTAGGGAGCACTGGACACTGTGTAGGGAGCACTGGACACTGTGTAGGTAGCAATGGACACTGTGTAGGGAGCACTGGACACTGTGTTAGGGAGCAATGGACACTGTAGGGAGCACTGGACACTGTGTAGGTAGCAATGGACACTGTGTAGGGAGCACTGGACACTGTGTAGGGAGCGATGGACACTGTGTAGGTAGCAATGGACACTGTGTAGGTAGCAATGGACACTGTGTAGGTAGCAATGGACACTGTGTAGGGAGCACTGGACACTGTGTAGGGAGCACTGGACACTGTGTAGGGAGCACTGGACACTGTGTAGGGAGCAATGAACACTGTCTAGGGAGCACTGGACACTGTGTAGGGAGCACTGGACACTGAGCACTGGACACTGTGTAGGGAGCACTGGACACTGTGTAGGGAGCAATGAACACTGTCTAGGGAGCACTGGACACTGTGTAGGGAGCATGTCAATCGGAACACAGTTCATGCACGTAGGTCTTTTCTAACGAGCTGATTATCTGATTCAGGTGTGTTAACTAAGAGAGACATGCAAAATACACTGAGAACCGCTGCTCTAGCTCAAACAAGGTCATGGGTTCAATTCCCAGGAAATACACTTGATTCAATTGATTATACTTTGAAAGTCACATTAGATAAAAGCGGCTGCTAAATGCTGGATGGGACTTGATTTCATCCACGAGGAACTGCATTAATTAATTATCCAAATGATTATTAGATGACAAGCATCTTTATATGACATTTTAGTTAATTTAGTAATTAAATTTACTATATTTAATAGATACTATAATAGTTTCTATTAGTATTTAGAATATTTTTTATATTTTCATTGTTGACTGTTTTAGTAATTTTGTTTTTGTCGTATATATATATATAGATTTTAACATACGCATGTATTTCTTATTATACATTATTTTGCTTTAATTTTAGTATTGTCTATTTTTAGTATTTAAGTCAAGCTAAATTAAAATATAAATCTTTGCCTTGGCAACTAGTTTAAATTCTTTTTAAATTAAAGTAAAAAAAACACAATAATAATAAGTTTTATTTTAGTTTCAGTTTTAGTTAACGATAATAACCCTGCATTGGTGGACCGTTCATCACAATAAGAACAGGCTGAGGAGTTAAAGCCGTTAAACACGAACGCAGCGTGTTGATCAAAGCGTTTCGAGCCGAGAAGCGTTACGATTCAAACGCAGCCAACAACGAGTTTCCTGGCAAGAAACGCCAAAATAATTCCCCCATTTTGATTCTGGCTCCAGTGAAACTAGACAGAAAATCCACTCTTTCTCAGACCACCGGCGGATTTTCCCTGATCCTGCATCAGCCGAGGAGCATCTGAACGTGACCCGGCGCCGGAGCGGCTGACCTCAGATCTGCCAAAGGCCCAGAGTTTACCCCCCGTCCTGTGACTAAGCAGAACAAATGGATTTCACATGCACCCGCTCTAATCTCGCTCACAGACACGGCGGATTTCAGAGCCGATTGCTCCTCATTGTTGCCAGATGTGGACGCAGATGTTGAGATAATCGATGACCGGCAGAGTCGTTAAGCTCTCATTAAGCGATCGGTTCTGAACATGCAGGATCTGATTCTGTCAGGATGCTTTCTTAGTGCACCCCCCCCCCCCCCCCCCCCACCCCTTTAGATGATGTAAACCAGATGTTCTTTATGGCGCTGTGAGCGTTTACAGTGAGAAAGAGACGCTGGAATCTCGCTGTGGTTTCTCGTAAACCGGCGGTGCAGGTGGGCATGAGAGAGTTTCTGGGGAAGATCGGCGCTTGTTCGTGTCTATGACACCAGAAAGAAGGATGGGATAAAAACTGAAACCTAAAAGCTGTGACAGAAATAAGGAAAATTGAGTTAAATAGATTTGTACCGTTCATATGGGCTTTAACAGCTTTAAATGTAAATACTTGGATTTATTCAGTAAATTAGACATTATTGGGTTGTTAGCAATCAAAAGTGGCATTATTATAGTGGTTTTATTTACCATGCTTTAAATATTGAATATAATTAATCTACAAATATGGAATTTAATTAAAATAATTAATCTTAATGATCGAGTCACTGATTCATGGTTCATTAAAAATGGCTGATTCACTCCGGAACGAAGCTAGTCGCTGTGTTTATGAATGAGTCGTTGAATCGTTAACTCGCCTGAATTATTCAGAAACGTTGAATCATGAAGCAAGTCACTACTGTCTTTATGAATGTGTAATTTAGTAATTTAATATTAGAATGTGTAATCTAAAATAGTTGACTCATTCAATTATTTTTGTTAATGGAAAAGAGCAAAAACAGCCGATGTTGACAATATAGCTTATCGGTAATTGATTGATTATACACCACTGGATACAGTATAACTGATGATTTTATGAGAAGGACAAACGACTCTGAACTTGAACGCTCAGTGCTGCAGCTTTGATCAGATAGTAATAGTTTAACACTAATGACACGAGCTGGTGTAAATGTTTGAGTGTGTCTGTGTTTAGACTGTGTGCAGTGAGACGAGAGCGTTTCGATTCCAGGTGCTTTCCGCTCCTCCAGCTGTGACTTCTTCGCATTCTTTCACGGTGTGTGCAGAAAGACGGAGAGAAGGCTGTCGTTTCAGTGTGGTTCTGCATCACTGGAGGCACCAAACACAATGTTTGTTTTCAAACGAGTTCATGAACACACCCCCTGCCTGCCATTGGTCAGACCTCTCTATAGCTCCGCCCCCAAGCTCATGAACACACACCCTGCCTGCCATTGGTCAGACCTCACTATAGCTCCGCCCCCAAGCTCATGAACACACACCCTGCCTGCCATTGGTCAGACCTCACTATAGCTCCGCCCCCACGCCCATGAACACACCCCCTGCCTGCCATTGGTCAGACCTCACTATAGCGCCGCCCCCCACGCCCATGAACACACCCCCTGCCTGCCATTCGTCAGACCTCACTATAGCTCCGCCCCCACGCCCATGAACACACCCCCTGCCTGCCATTGGTCCGACCTCACTATAGCCCCGCCCCCAATTCATGAACACACTCCCTGCCTACCATTGGTCAGACCTCACTATAACTCCTGAACACACCCCCTGCCTGCCATTGGTCAGAGTTCACTATAGTTCCGCCCCCAAGCTCATGAACACACCCCCTGCCTGCCATTCGTCAGACCTCACTATAGCTCCGCCCCCACGCCCATGAACACACCCCCTGCCTGCCATTGGTCCGACCTCACTATAGCACCGCCCCCAATTCATGAACACACTCCCTGCCTACCATTGGTCAGACCTCACTATAGCTCATGAACACACCCCCTGCCTGCCATTGGTCAGACCTCACTATAGTTCCGCCCCCAAGCTCACGAACACACCCCCTGCCTGCCATTGGTCAGACCTCACTATAGCTCCACCCCAAGCTCATGAACACACCCTGTGTATGCCATTTGTCAGACCTCACTATAGCTCATGAACACACCCCCTGCCTGCCATTGGTCAGACCCCACTATAGCACCGCCTCCAAGCTCATGAACACACCCCTTGCCTGCCATTGGTCTCACTATAGCTCCGCCCCCAAACTCGTTAACACACCCCCTGCCTACCGTTGGTCAGACCTCCCTATAGCTCCGCCCCCAAGCTCATGAACACACCCCCTGCCTGCCATTGGTCAGACCTCCCTATAGCTCCGCCCCATACTCAAAACCAGCTCAACTGATATTTGGAGTATTTTAAGAGGAAATCTTCTACATAAAACAGCTGGAATGCGGGACAACGATGTTGATCATAAGTGAGTGGAGATGAAAGTGCTTTATATCAGAGCTGTGGGGAAATTAAACCAGTTTTGTTCTCCTGTATTCACAGCAATATAAACTGAATTGACTTACCCAGCTAACAAATATAGGTGATAAAAACATTGATTTTACAGTGCCATGCACACTGATCTGAGATTGATGGTTTGGTCGTGTAGATCATGTTTGCATGCACACATAACACTTTCCCTCTGCAGTTTCATCCCCAGATTGGCCGGCCCACCCAGAAGAGCCGTTTTTATGTGCTCACAGACGTTCCTCTGTTGGTTTATCGGAGCTCGGCCAACTCACATAGAAATATAAGAGTAATACTGCTCTAATAACACAGAGCTCCTGCTGTTTTCCAGACGCTCTGGAGTGAGTCTCCAGTGAGACAGAGACGTTCAGAAGAATGTCCAAGCTGCTCTTTCACATACATTCATTACATCAAGTCCATATCCATCCTCTTGGCATAGATGTATGGACTATAACGGACCTTTGTCCCCGTGTTCCTCCGCAGCTGAAGCCGTCATAGTCGGGTTGACTTGAAGAGCAGTGAATGGGAGAGTACCACACATATATATTTTTAGCATTTCCATTTGGTCAAATAGCTAAATACAAACTCTCCGATAGTGTTCTCATGACTTTCAATAAAAATAAAAAACTGAGAAAGACTGATAACGGCAGTCAGGAGACTGAGTAGACGCCATCTTAGAAACACACTCGCACTATTATTTGATGCAAAAGTAATATAATACAAAGAATAGTGTTATAAATCTACATACATTTAAAAACAAATACAAATATGAAGAACTATTGAGGATTTATGATACTGATCGTTAAACGCGTCAGCACAGTCGTGTGAAAAGGGTCCATTATGATACTTTTATGGATTTATGATATTTTTATTTATCTTATGATAGGTTTTTTGTATTATGATATTTATAATTTGAAATGATAATTAGATTTTTTTTTCTATGACATATTAATGATTTCATCTTATTTTAATTAGACTTGTATATATGTGCGGGATTTTTCTAGAAAAGTATTATTTTTATAATACTTTTCATTCTATTTCATGATTCTTTTATTTTCACATACATTTTTTGATACTCCTGATATATATATTTATATATTTCTATGATATATGTTTTGATATTTTTTATGATGCTTTTATATATTTAGATATATTTGACATTTTTATGGTTTTATTATTTATATTTTTGAATTTCTGATTTTATGATAAATTAATGTTTAGTTTTTGTTTATATATAAATATATTTATGTATTCCGTTTTGGTCTTGTCGAGTTTGACATTCCCTTCATTCAAACAGGTTTGTGAACATTCAGCTAAACATCTCTTTTCTGCTCCACTGAAGTAATAACACAGGTCAGTAAATGGTGGCAGAATGATCATGTTTTGGGGTGAATTGTCACTTTTAGAGACTGAAGGTGCGTTGGACAACATGCGAGCACCTGGTTTTCTGTGTGTGTGTGTGTGTGTGTGTGTGTGTGAGTGAGTGAGTGAGTGAGTGACTGTGTGTGAGTGACTGTGTGAGTGACTGTGTGTGTGTGTGTGTGTGTGTGTGTGTGTGTGTGTGTGTGTGTGTGTGTGTGAGTGAGTGTCTGTGTCTGTGCCTGTGCCTGTGCGTGTGCGCGTGCCTGTGCGCGTGCCTGTGCCTGTGCCTGTGCGTGTGTCCGTGTGTCCGTGTGTGTGTGTTAATGGTCCTGCAAGGGCTGGATGACTGTTATTACACTAATGGCTTGGTAATGTTGGTTTTCCGGACTTGTGTGATTGTTACCAAACCTGCTGTTCTGAACACAGGTGAATAATTCACTCTTGAACAGCACTAAACGTCCTTTCACTTTAGTGTGCCTTAACATAAACGTACAATATTTACTAGATGTATTCTATTCATCATTTATCAGATATTTTGAAGAATGTTAAGAGATCAAACAGTTGACGGTAGCCATTGACTTCCATAGTATGAAAGTCAATGAGGACCAACAACAGTGGTACCAACTCTTGTAGTGACACTGAAAAACTCTCAAGTGTGCACACACACACACATACACACCACACCAAAAACTCACACACACACACACACCACAGACAGACACACACCACACACACACCACTCACACAAACAATGCTCTTGGTGTGTTTTAAGGCCCAGATGGTTCTTCAAGTCGGTGAGCTGCTGCACTTCAAACGCTGTAATTAACAATCACACGTGCAGAACACATGAACACACTGCCTTAATCACCACAAGAGTCCTTCTGACACCCTCACAGATCTGCTCACACACACACACACACACCACAGACACCACACACACACAGACACACACACAAATAATTCACTGCTGACAATCTTATTTATAATTGTTTCTAAAAATATTTTAGCAACTTTTTTTTCTTGGTTATGTGAATGTTAAAGAAACTTTCCATTTCATAATTTTGAAAGCATTATGTGAACGTTACATTTAAATGTTCTCCAAACGTATCAGATGAACGTCCAAATACAACATACAGAAGAAAATAAGGGTATACCTAAAACAGTAATAGCTGAATAAATAATATTTCCGTTGATGTATGGTTTGTTCTGATCGGACAATATTTGAAAATCTGCAATCTGAGGATGCAAAAAAATCTAAATATTGAGAAAATCATCTTTAAAGATGTTCAAATTAAGTTCTTAGCAATGCATATTATTAATAAAAAAAAAAAAAATTTACGGTAGGAAATGTACAAATATCTGGGGTGTGTGTGAGTGTGAGTGAGTGAGTGTGTGTGTGTGTGTGTGAGTGAGTGAGCGAGTGAGTGAGTGAGAGTGTGTGTGTGTGTGTGTGTAGATGGCTGTGAATGGTGTGTGTGGTGTGTGTGTGGGTGTGTGTAGATGGCTGTGAATGGTGTGTGTGGTGTGTGTGTGTGTGTGTGAGTGAGTGAGCGAGTGAGTGAGTGAGAGTGTGTGTGTGTGTGTGTAGATGGCTGTGAATGGTGTGTGTGGTGTGTGTGTGGGTGTGTGTAGATGGCTGTGAATGGTGTGTGTGGTGTGTGGTGTGAGCGTGTGAGTGTGTGTGTGTGTGGGTGTGTGTAGATGGCTGTGAATGGTGTGTGTGGTGTGAGCGTGTGAGTGTGTGTGTGTGTGTGTGTGGGTGTGTGTAGATGGCTGTGAATGGTGTGTGTGGTGTGTGTGTGTGTGGTTGGCTGTGAATGTCTGGCAGTCAGAAGCTTCTTCTGCCCAAAATAAATAAGCGCTACTCCGCCAGACGCCTGCTGACGTTCTGCTCTAATTGGCTGCAAATGAGCTGTGATGACCCGCCCCGCACAATCAGAGGCTCCGCCCCCCGCACTGCGAGCAGCCAATCACAGCGCTCTGTCTGAAAGCGCACAGAAGAGAGTGGCACAAAACACGCTTCAGCTCCCGGATGTTCACTCGAGAGTGGAGTGAAAGCAGGTGAGTGAGAATACTCTACACTCGATGAATATGTGAAGAACAGAGATGTTCCTTTAGCGCCACCTGCTGGAAACTACAGGACTATTGCGATTCAAAACTACTAGAACTGTTTACAATAGAATAGTGTTTGAAACAATAAACCATTTATTGTATTCTTAATATTTTTATACAATAAATCATAATTATACAATATAATTATTGTGTAAATTAACTATTATTTGAAATAATAAACTATATACACACACATAATTGTATTCATATTATACATAAGTAAATAATATAGAATATCGTTATTATACATTAAAATAAACGTGTATATATACATATATATATATATATATATATAAACATAAATATATAATTATACATTAAAATAAATGTGTGTGTGTATAATGCTAAATGCAGTTTTTTATTTATCTGTAAAAATGAATAAATTAATTAATTCATTTATTATTAATAAATAAATGCAGTACTTATTAATTAAATAACTACATAAACATCTATAAATATTTAACATGTATTTATAAGATCAATATAGATATCATAATATTAATATTGATAAAAAATATCAGACATAGGACATGAAAAATAAAACTATGTATATAAAAAAATGCATTAATTCTTCAAATGTGTCTTATATAATCATATAAAGGAATATTTCAATACAATACATCAAACTAATGTGTGTGTATAAAACAAATATTAATATGAAATACCCAATATATTTTCAAACAATGAATAAAGATTGATGTATAATGTATGTATATGTATAATCCACATTAAATATATAAATAAATAGTATATGCATAAGCAAGAGTTGAGAGAGCTCTCAGTAAACATGTTGTTTTGGAGGTCAGACGAGTCGCTGAAGCATTGATTAGTGCACTCGTTAGTGTGTTTACTTGAATCACTGACGGCCTGATCAGAGACCGCAGGAGCTGTGACCTTTGACCTGAGGTCTCACTCCCCGCTAATGAACCTCCTGCTGATATCAGGTTAACGAGCGGGTCCCTTTAATCAGACAGAAGCTTCGCTGGTAATAAGCCTGACTCTTATGACGTCTAAACCTCCTGACACTTCATTCATGAGCTTTAAAGAACACATAATAGCCTTGTCCTCATTTAGACAGATACATGTGTCTTATCTGTCCGGTTCCTGACCCTCCGCTGAATGTTGAACCGGTTCTGCTCCACGTCTCCTGCAGTGTGAAGATTATTAGGGGCTCCAGAGCGTTTGGGGTCCCTCCGCAGATGCTTTGGGTCGGTGTGAGCTTGATGACATTGAGCAGGACATAGATCTCAACCTGCGTCCTTGAAACACTTACTAAAAATACCCAAAAGTACCACCTCGTTTACATCCGAGGGCCACTTCAACATTAGGGGCCGGTTGTAACTCTTTGGTCATGACAGGACCTCACATATCTGCCGGACAGGTTTGAGCTCGCTGGGCTTTCTCCTAGCAGGTACGGGAGTTTGTCCATATTCGGTTTCTGTTGGAAGTCTTTGTGGTGAGTTGTGAAATGGGGATAGAAAGTGTCCCTAATTAGTGCATATTTAGGGCAGCATGTCAGAAAGTGCAGTTCTGTGCAGTGGGGACACAGTCGGTCTTCTTTTGGTAGCCAGGTCTGTCTGTGTAACTCTCTATGCCGAGATTGTGTTGACTGAGTCTGTACATGCTCAGGACTCTTCTCAGTTTAGTTTGTCTCTGTCTCTATGTCTGTCTGTCTGTCTGTCTGTCCGTCTGTCTCTGTCCGTCTGTCTCTGTCCGTCTGTCTGTTTCTGTCTGTCTGTCTGTCTCTGTCTGTCTCTGTCTGTCTCTGTCTGTCTCCGTCTCTGTCTGTCTCTGTCTGTCTGTCTGTCTGTCTGTCTGTCTGTCTGTCTGTCTCTGTCTGTCTCTGTCTCTGTCTGTCTCCGTCTCTGTCTGTCTGTCTGTCTCTGTCTGTCTGTCTCTGTCTGTCTGTCTGTCTGTCTCCGTCTCTGTCTGTCTTCGTCTCTGTCTGTCTCCGTCTCTGTCTGTCTGTCTGTCTGTCTGTCTGTCTGTCTGTCTGTCTGTCTGTCTGTCTGTCTGTCTGTCTGTGTCTGTCTGTCTGTCTGTCTGTCTGTCTGTCTGTCTCTGTCTGTCTGTCTCTGTCTGTCTGTCTCTGTCTGTCTGTCTCTGTCTGTCTGTCTGTCTGTCTGTCTGTCTTTCTCTGTCTGTCTGTCTGTCTTTCTCTCTGTCTCTGTCTGTCTGTCTGTCTGTCTGTCTGTCTGTCTGTCTCTGTCTGTCTTTGTCTTTGTCTTTGTCTTTGTCTCTGTCTGTCTCTGTCTGTCTCTGTCTCTGTCTTTCTGTCTCTGTCTGTCTGTCTGTCTCTGTCTGTCTCTGTCTTTGTCTCTGTCTGTCTCTGTCTTTGTCTCTGTCTGTCTGTCTGTCTGTCTGTCTGTCTGTCTGTCTGTCTGTCTCTGTCCGTCTGTCCGTCTGTCCGTCTGTCTGTCTGTCTCTGTCTGTCTGTCTGTCCGTCTGTCCATCTGTCCGTCTGTCCGTCTGTCTGTCTCTGTCTGTCTGTCTGTCTGTCTCTGTCTGTCTGTCTGTCTGTCTGTCTCTGTCTGTCTGTGTCTGTCTGTCTGTCTATCTCTATGCTGAGATTGTGTTGACTGAGTCTGTACATGCCCAGTTTAGGGTCACTCACTGTACTCAGGTATCCTGCCAATTCAGATTCTCTGTTTAGGGACAAATAGCACTTTGTAGGGCTGTTGCGTCTCTCCAATGTTTGAGGTATTTGTCTTTTTGTGTTTTAATGATTTGGTTTGGTCTGGCTAAGGTCAGAAATGTAGTGGTTTGTGTTGTCAGCTCTAAGATCAATTGGCCGAGGGCGTTTCTTTCTGGGGTCAGCTCTTGGTAATTCAGGGCTTTGTGATGGAGGGTCTGTTTATCACTATTTTTTAGGTGGGCATGGAATTTAATGGCCCTTTTTTAATTGTGATTTATAAGTGGGTATAATCCTAATTCTGCTCTGCAGGCATTATTTGGGGTTTTGCAAAACTTTGCATAGTTCGGTCTGCAGAGTCTCTCTTGGGTGTTTGTGACTCTTGGTTTGTATAAATGTTCATATTTATTTTAATAGCGTAAAAAGCTCTCCATGCCTTGTCTCTCAGGTCGTTCACAGCTTAAAAATGTTTGTCTCTCGCTCTCTCTGAGGAAGTGGGTCTCTCTCTCCCTCTCTCTCTCTCTCTCTCTCTCTCTCTCTCTCTCTCTCTGAGGAATTGGGTGTCTCTCACACATTCAGCAGTTCATGTTAAACATGCGACCAGGAAAGAAGCACTAAAACTCATCTGAACACACATCGAGGGCTTCAGAAGAACTGAATCTAGTAACAGCAGAGAAGATCATTGAATGCGAGAGAAGAATGAAGATCGTCTGGACTTTCACTCTGCTGATGATTCCTGGTAAGAGTCTGAACTCACAGTAAATCACTAAAAACAGCAAAGAGACTTTCATTTTCAGTTATATTTCTTCAACTGATTTTGAAATGTTGAAGAGAGATCACACACATACACACACACACGCACGCACGCACACACACACACACACACACATGCGCACAGACACACGCACGCACACACACTCTCTCTCTCTTTCTCTCTCTCTCTCACACACACACAAACACACACGCATGCACATACACGCACACACTCTCTCTCTCACGCACACACACACACACACACATGCATGTGCACACACGCGCACACACAAACTCACTCTATCTCTCTCTCTCTCACACACACACACACACACACACGCATGCATGCGCACACACTCACTCAGAGAGAGAGAGAGAGAGTGTGTTTGTGTGTGAGAGAGAGAGATTGTGTGTGTGTGAGTGTGTGTGTGTGTGTGTGTGTGTGTGTGTGTGTGTGTGTGAGCATATGTGTGTGTGTGTGTGTGTGTGTGTGTGTGTGTGTGAGAGAGAGAGAGAGAGAAAGTGTGTGTGTGTGTGTGTGTGTGTGCGTGTGTGTGCGTGCGTGCGTGCGTGTGTGTTATTGTTGTGTATATTATTGTTGTGTTAAGATGCTGGTTTGTTGTAGGTGTGTTGAGCTCCATCAGTGTGACCGGATATTCAGGAGGAGGAGTCAGCATCAAGTGCAGATATAATGAAGGATATACAGACAATGCAAAGTATTTTTGTAAAGGACCGTGGTCAAAGTGCACAGACCAAATCAAGACTAATACTAAAAACAAATGGGTTGACTCTGAAAGATTCTCTCTGTATGACAACACAAGAGCAGCAGTTTTCACTGTGACCATCAGAGATCTGAGTAAACAGGATTCTGGGACGTACTGGTGTGGAACGGATATTTATGCAAAAAAAGATTCATACACTGAAGTGAATCTGAAAGTTATAACAGGTGAGTAACTGAGACTCTAAAAACCCATGATGATCATCAACATTACCACACTGTGTGTGTGTGAGAGAGAGAGAGAATATGTGTGTGTGTGTGAGAGAGAGAATGTGTATGTGTGTGTGTGAGCGAGAGTGTGTGTGTGTGTGTTGTTTGTGAGAGAGAGAAGCGAGAGAGAGTGTGTGGTGTGTGGTGGGTGTGTGTGTGTGGGTGAGCGTGTTGTGTGGAGAGAGAGAAGGTGTGTGTGTGTGTTGGTGTGAGAGAGAGAGACGACTGTGTGTGTGTGTGTGTGTGAGCGCGAGCATGTGTGTGTGTGGGTTGTGTGAGCGCGCGCCGCGCGCGAGTGTGTGTGTGTGTGAGAGACGAGAGAGAGAGGCGCAGACGCGAAGAGACGATTGTGTGTGTGTGTGTGTGGTGTGTGTGTGTGTGTGTGTGTGTGTGTTGTGTGAGAGAGCGAGTGTGTGTGTGTGTGTGTGTGTGTGGAGAGAGAGAGAGAGAGAGAGCGTGAGAGTGTGTGTGTGTGTGTGTGTGTGTGTGTAGAGAGAGAGGCGAGAGAGCTCGCGTGTGTGTGTGGAGTGTGTGTGTGGTGTGTTTGTGTGTGTGTGTGATTAGAGCGGGTTGTGTGTGTGTGGAGGAGAGTTTATTGTGTGGGTAGGAATGCGTTGTGTGAGTATTTGTGTGTGTGTGGGTGAGCATGTGTGTGTGTGTGTGTGTGTGTGTGGTGCGTGTTTGTGTGTGTGTGTGTGTGTGTGTGTGTGCGTGCGTGTGTGTGTGTGAGAGAGAGAGAGAGTGTGTGTGTGTGTGTGTGTGTGTGTGTGTGTGTGTGTGTGTGTGTGTGTGTGTGTGTGTGTGTAAGTGAGAGAGAGGTTCAAGGTTTCTTTATTTGTCACATAATAGTTATACAGGGTATAATTAGAAGTGAAATGTAATCGAATCAGGTCCGCTCAGTGGACAGTGCAAAATAATAAGAATACAAATTATATAAAGTAACATAACACAAGGGCATACATATGGTAAGAAAAAGAGAAATAAGAGTAAAATGTGCAATAAAAAAAAAACAAGTGCACAACAATAAGATGTGCAAAAAACAATAAGATGTGCAAAAAAGATGTGCAAAAAACAACAAGATGTGCAAAAAACAATAAGTGAAACAGTGTACTGGGACTTAATAAATAGTAATGTGAATAAGAGGGATGTGCAGACGGGTTGTTCAGGGTATTGTACATAGAGCAGCAATGATGAGAATATTTACAGTTAACAATGGGTCTTGTAAGTGTTTATGAGACTGAGTTTGAGTTTAGAAGCCTGATGGCCTGAGGGAAGAAGCTCCTCCTCAGTCTCTCAGTTTTTGCCATTATGCTCCTGAAGCGCTTGCCAGATGGCAGTAAACAGAAATGATGGTTACCGGGGTGAGTTGAATCTTTGAGGATTTTAGCAGCTCTGCTTTTGCAGTGTTTGAGGTAGATGTCCTGCAGAGAGGGAAGAGCAGACCCTGAGATGCGCTCAGCTAAGCGCACGACTCTCTGTAGAGCTTTGCAGTCCTGGTTTGTTGCATTATTATACCACACTGAGATGCACTGAGTCAGAACACTTTCTATGGCCCCTGAATAGAAAGTTTTCAGGATAGCTGGTGAGACCCTGAATTTCCTCAGCTGTCGCAGATGGTACAGTCTTTGCATGGCTTTCTTAACCTGTGTTTGAATGTGTGTAGTCCAAGTCAGGTCCTCGGAGATGTTTACACCGAGGTACTTGAAGCTACTCACCCTCTCCACAGGGGTCCCGCTGATCATAAGAGGAGTGTAGGGCCGCTGCTGTCTCTTCCTGAAGTCCACGATCAGCTCCTTAGTTTTGCTCACGTTCAGAGAGAGACAGTTGTCCTGGCACCATGATGTAAGTCTCTCCACCTCATCCAAGTATGCGGCCTCGTCATCGTTGTTGATGAGGCCCGGAACCACAGTATCATCCGCAAATTTGACAATAGAGGTGGAGCTGTGAGAGGACACACAGTCGTGGGTGTATAGAGAGTATAGCAGGGGGCTCAGGACACAGCCCTGTGGGGCTCCTATGTTCAGGGTGGTGGAGTTGGAGGTGAACTGGCCGACTTTCACCACTTGTGGTCTGGCGGTGAGGAAATCTTGAATCCAGTCACAAAGTGAAGTGTTTAGGCCGAGGTCTGAGAGTTTAACAGCCAGCTTGGTGGGGACTATATGTTGAAAGCTGAGCTGTAGTCTATGAATAGCAGCCTGACATAGTTGCCATTTTTGCTGTCGATGTGAGTGAGGGAGGAGTGCAGTACCTGAGAGATGGCATCATCAGTAAACCTATTTGGCCGATAGGCAAACTGAAGAGGGTCCAAGGTAGCAGGGATGGAGGAGCAAATGTGTTTCTTTAAAAGTCTCTCAAAAACCTTCATGACCGTCGATGTGAGGGCAACTGGACGATAGTCATTCAGGCAAGAGGGTTTACTGTTCTTAGGCACAGGGATTATGACAGATTTTTTAAAGGAGGTGGGAACAACAGAGGTAGCAAGGGACTCATTAAATATGGAAGTAAACAAACCAGCAAGCTGATCAGCACAGGACCTCAGAACGCGGCCAGTAATTCCATCAGGTCCTGCTGCTTTCCTTACGTTCACTCTCTTTAGTTCCCTCCGAACGTCGTCCTCTGAAAGGGTGATTACATGATCGCTGCTCTGTCTGCTGCTTCCTGACGCGCTGATCGGCAGATTTGCGCCGCCATTACAGTCAAAGCGGCCGTAGAAGGTGTTTAGCTCCTCGGCCAGCAGCGGATCTGCTCTCACCTCTGCGGAGGATTTATTTCCAGAGGAACAGATGGTCTTCAGTCCCTGCCACATGCGTCGAGAGTCATTGAGCTGGAAATTAGACTCAATTCTCTCCCTGTACCGGCGCTTAGCGGCTCTTATTGCACGACGGAGAGCGTAGCACGATGCTTTGTACTCGCTCATGTTTCCTGACAACAGACCGGCATTGTATGCGGCAGTGCGATGGTTAACCGCATCACGGATTGATCTGTCCACCCACGGTTTCTGATTAGTAAATGTCCTTATTGTTACTGTTTCGGTGGCTTGGTCGGTTAGCGTGTTGATAAAGCTTACTGCTACATCCGTGAATTCGCTGTCGTCAGATGAACTCGCCCGGAACATGTCCCAGTCGACGTCATCAAGAGACGCCTGTAGCATAGCTTCAGAGTGGGAGGACCAGCGCGTCACTTCCCTCTCCACCGGCGGCTCGCGAGCGATCCTTTGTTTGTATTCCGGCGTGAGAAAGATGGCGACATGATCTGATTTGCCAAAAGCCGGCAGTGAGTGGGCTTTGTAGGCGTTATTGAGCGGAGTGTAGCAGTGATCCAGTGTATTCAGTCCTCTGGTTGGACAGGATATATGTTGATGAAAGTTCGGCAGGACTTTCTTGAGGTTGGCCTTGTTAAAGTCCCCAGCGATGATACATGCAGCGTCGGGATGTTTGTTGATATATCCGCTGATTTCATCGTGGAGATTGGACAAAGCCACGCTAGTGTCTGCTTGTGGAGGAATATAAACGGCAGACACGAGGATCGATGTAAATTCCCGGGGCAGATAGAATGGGCGGCAGATAATGGAGAGATGCTCCAGATGAGGCGAACAGGAATGCGACAGAATGGAGATATTCCTGGGGTCACACCATTTCTTGTTAATAAAGAAACACACTCCACCACCTTTGTTTTTTCCGGCCTCGGCTGTTCTGTCCATCCGTAAAACAGAGAAGTTATCAGACGGCGTTACAGCGGTGTCCGGGACCGTCGGCGTGAGCCATGTTTCAGTCAAACAAAAGATGTTGCAGTCCCTAATGTCTCGTTGGAAACTTATCCTGGCTCTAAGATCGTCCATCTTATTCTCCAAGGATTGGACATTAGCGAGCAGAATACTCGGTAGAGGAGGGCTGTGAGCCCTTTTCCTCAGTCTGTTGCGTATTCCAGCGCGTCTCCCGCGGTGTTTCCTTCGCCTCCTGCGGTTATTCAGGTGGTCGTTGTTCAACACGTTGTTCCGGAGTATCTCCAATGGCCACGCTGGTTCCGCGGATAAAGTGTTCTGAATCAGGTTAGTGTAGCGTTGTCCAATGTCCAAAAGTGTTCTTCTGTCATACATAATCATTGCAGACGATACACGTATCAAAAAGAGAAGTAAAAAAATAAAAAATAGGTAAAGAAACACACATAAAAGCACAATTCTGAGCGGAGCTAATTCACAGGCGACTGAACTCAGCAGCGCCACCCGAAGGAATTTCGGAGAGAGAGAGTGTTTGTGTGTACGTGAGAGAGAGAGAGAGAGTGTGTGTGTGTGTGTGTGTGTGTGTGTGTGGATCTCACCATGTCAGTAAAAGAAGATGAAGTGTCATGTCTTTATATGAAGAAGAACATCACTGATACTGAGTTTGTGTTCAACAGGTCAAGAGATCGGTGCTGTGATGGGATATTCAGGAGGAAACGTCATTATAAACTACAAATATAAGACGCTAGAAGCGAATACTTTGGTAGAAGTGTGTAAAACTGGAGTATATCAGTGTTTTCCTCTAATAAACACTAACAGAGCAGCAGAATGGAAACATGTCGGCCGATTCTCTGTTCATGACGACAGATCTGCTCGTCTCTTACGTGTGTTTATCAGAGAACTGAATGTGAATGATTCTGGAGAATATAAGATTAAAGTCAAAGGTTCTGAAGAATACAGTTTCTTCTCTGGGTTTCACCTGGACATCAGAGACGGTGAGCTGCTTTCATTCACTCATGCATTTGTTTCTGTGATGAACTGATGAATCTGTGGTTTAATGTGAGCTTGATTTGTCTCTCAAACAGCTGATTGTTGTCAGAAGAGCATCAGTCTTTCAGCTGCTGCAGGAGCATCTGTGAACATCAGCTGCAAATACCCACAATCCCACAGTGCTGATGTGAAGTTTATCTGCAGGAGATCTGGATCTGATCTCTGTGCTGAAGAGACGTCTGTGAAGGAGAGCAGAAGATGGAGCGCTGAGGGACAGATCCAGCTGTATGATGACCGAGAGCAGCAGCTCCTGACGGGAATCATCAGTCATGTGACTCGACAACATTCAGCTGAATACTGGTGTGGAGTTCAGTCTGGTCAAGGACACAAGAGCTTCATCACACGAGTCCTCGTCAGCGATACCGGTACAGGTGACTTTCTCAGAATAATCCATTCAGCAGATCACTGTGTGTCTTGAATCATGTTCCTTGAGTGTGCAAAGAAAGGGATCTAACCCGAACCCGAACTGATTATGTTCACACAGAGTGTTTAACAAAGCAGAACCACAAAAGTGACAAAACACAGTTAAAAAGAGGAAGTTTTCTCATAACCCCATCCTGCAGAATAATGTTGCTGTTCCGCTCAATGAGAAACTGCACGCAGTGTCTGTGTATTTTATTCTTTATTTCCTTCTTTAAATGTTCAGTACCTGCAGATCTGGACTCAGTTTGAAAGCAGTTTGTAGTTTTCTGTTTTGGTGTTACTAGTTCAAGTGTGCTCATCTGGATGCAGTTTGTAGCACTTCTGTGAGTTATTTCATGTCTTGTACTATAGTTAAGAAGATGCTCATCCAGTGACCTGCTATGAACTGTATTATTCACTGAGGAACTACAGGCTTCAGTTAAACAAACAGCTTGCAGTATTATGTTCTAAGTGTCTCTGTATCAGCAAACTTGAATTCTGGGTAATGAGATCAGTATCTGTGTGTGAAAAAGCAACCTTTAGAAATTCATTGTTTTGTTTTATTTGCAGAAACATCTCCATCACCACGATCATCAGCATCCTCATCATCATCATCATCATCATCATCATCATCAGTTGAATATCCACAGCAGAGAATGTGTGTCAGAAACTGATTCATTATAAAAGAGTCTGAGATGTTCAGTATTCAGAGTCCAAAACACGGAGCACAAATGACACTCGTACTGTGTGAACACATCAGATTTACCAAATGGACATTTAATGGCTTCTTCCAGAAGATTGTTTGTTCCAATATTGTTTTCCCTTTCTTTCCAAATTGTCACTTGTGTATTTAAAGAAATAGTTCACCCAAAAATGAAAATTCAGTCATTAATTACTCAGATTCATGTCGCGCCAAACACCTCCGTTCATCTTCAGAACACAAATTACAATGTTTTTAGGAGATTTCAGTTGCATTGCTCTCTATGGAGGGTCAGAAACCTCTCGGACTTCATCACAAATATCTTAATTTGTGTTCCGAAGATGAACGAAGGTGTTTGGAGCGACATGTAATTAATGACTGAATTTCTATTTTTTTAAGTGTCCAGAAATGTGTTCATTGAGTTCAAAGTGATAAATGATCTGGGTTTGTGTTTAACAGATGAAGAAATCAGGACTGTGTCAGGATATTCAGGAGGAAACTATAAATATGAGATGTTAGAAGAGAATCCTGTGACATACATCGGAGAGAATATTATTTGATCCCCTGCTGATTTTGCACGTTTGTCCACTGACAAAGAAATTATCAGTCTATAATTTTAACGGTAGATTTATTTGAACAGTGAGAGACAGAATAACAACAAAAAAGTGCAGAAAACGCATTTAAAAAAGTTATAAATTGATTTGCATTTTAATGAGTGTATGACCCGTGTATGAAGATACATATAAAAACACCACCTGTTGGCCGGCGACAGCCTATGACGTCACTACCATAATATAAGGGGCGCCGGGAGAATACATCATCCACTTCTTTGTCCGAAGCTTGCGTCCGAAGCATGGCCCACAGCATGGGGGACGCAGTGTCTCGTTCCCCACTCGGGGAGCCATGGTTACATATGTAACCTGAGACGTTCCCCTTCTTGGGAACTTCGAACTGCGTCCCCTACGGGTCGCTATTGGGGAACGTTATACCCACGCCACCATGCTGAGGGGAGTGCAAGCCAATTTTGCGCAAAAGGCGAGCACTAAGCCAACTCTACCAGGCTAAGGGAGTTGCCCCTGGAACGGTTGATGGCTGTCAATGACATTATCTCCTTTGGCCAAAAAACCAGAGCTGCATACCCTAAGCACTTACCCTCTAGGTGCCGGGATTACCGGACCCAGGGTAGAGCTCAAAGTCTTGGAATCAGAAAAAGATTCCCTTAAGGGGATATGGCCAAGCACCTAGTGGTAGTAACTAGGTCCTGGCCGGTCATCCAGGGGCTACCGCTTGCTCTGCACGAGCTTGCTGAGGGAACTGTCTCAACAGAGTGCAGACCCTTTGGTAGCATTACACTATTTTTTTATTTTTTTTGACCCAAAATATTGGGGCAAATGGAGTGGGGCTCAAGGCTCAAACCGGGGCTTGACCAGCTCAAATAAGGGCACGAAGCTGCGCGCGCCCTGCCCTTACAGAATTTTAGAAAGAATGCAGAACTTTCGATGTGCGAACTTACCACTGGGTGGATTTTAGAAAAGTGCCCAAAGTCTCGCGTGTGCACTTACCATAACATGGATTTTAGAAAGAACGCAGAAATTTCGATGTGCGAACTTACCACTGAGTGGATTTTAGAAAGTGCCCAGAGCTTTAGCGTGTGCACTTATATATATATTTTGGTAACGTTCTATGGCTCTGGAGCAGAGAACTACTCATTCCTCGGAGTGAGAGGGAACTCAGGCGCTCAGAAGGGAGCGGCATGCTCATAGATGACCCTCTATGGTGAGGGGAGCAATGCTAGCTCGACCAACAAAGCGAGCGACCTATCACAGAGCTCTGGGGGGCGGAGAACTCATTCCTCAGAATGAGAGGGAACTCAGAAGGGAGCGGCATGCTCAAAGGTGACCCTCTAATGAGGGGAGCAGTGCTAGCTCTACCAATGAGGAGCTCTAGAGAGTGGAGAACTCATTCCTCAGAGTGAGAGGGAACTCAGACGCCCCGAAGGGAGCGGCATGCTCATAGGTGACCCTCTATGGTGAGGGGAGCAATGCTAGCTCGACCAACAAAGAGAGCGATCTATCACAGAGCTCTGGGGAGCGGAGAAATCATTCCTCAGAATGAGAGGGAACTCAGACGCTCAGAAGGGAGCAGCATGCTCATAGGTGACCCTCTAGGTGAGGGGAGCAATGCTAGCTCTACCGACAGCGAGCTCTGGGGAGCGGAGGACTCATCCTTCCGCGTTTAGAAGGGAGCGGTTAGCTCATAGGTGACCCTCTAGGTGAGGGGAGCAATGCTAGCTCTACCGACAACGAGCTCTGAAGAGCGGAGAACTCATTCCTCAGAATGAGAGGGAACTCAGACGCTCAGAAGGGAGCGGCATGCTCATAGGTGACCCTCTAGGTGAGGGGAGCAATGCTAGCTCTACCGACAACGAGTTCTGGGGAGCGGAGAACTCATTCCTCAGAATGAGAGGGAACTCAGACGCTTAGAAGGGAGCGGTATGCTCATAGGTGACCCTCTAGGTGAGGGGAGCAATGCTAGCTCTACCGACAACGAGTTCTGGGGAGCGGAGAACTCATTCCTCAGAATGAGAGGGAATTCAGAAGCTCAGAAGGGAGCGGCATGCTCAAAGGTGACCCTCTAGGTGAGGGGAGCAATGCTAGCTCTACCGACAACGAGCTCTGGAGAGCAGAGAACTCATTCCTCAGAATGAGAGGGAACTCACCTTTTGTTTTTTTGTTTTTTTTTTGTCCTGGCTTAGCAGGAAATGTCCACCTAACCTCGGTCAGGTGGAGTTTACAGTGGTTGCAGGGGAATTAGAGAGGAATAAGAGGGCTTGCCTCTCTCTGACCCGCGCCTCTCTCTCACCCTAAACGCAGGAGGGGGAGGGGCATGAGTCGCGAGGCTAGCCTTCTGAGCCCATCTTTGATCCTCAGACCGAGATGGGCTAGGACCCCTAGTTGTTCGGGCTCAGACCTGGACTTTATAGAACCTTATCCAGGTCTTTCAGCAGATCAGTCTGGTACGCCTTCGTGTGCAACGAAGCGAAGGTCTGACCTGCTGCTGCATATGCCCTGCCATTTAAGCAAGATTCAGGGGCTTAGATAGCAAGGAGGGAGCCTTAAGAGAGGATGTCTCTCCACAGAGAGATAAGCTGGCTATCATCTCTTGCACAGGGGGCATCCCCTCATAGCCATTTTTACGCATCCCCTCAGTGTCAGCATAACTAGTATGCTGAAACCTATGATTACGAGAAAAAAATAGCTTTTTCCACTCCTTCTCAACCTCCACATCGAGATTTATGAAGAAAGGAAGACTCGCTCGAGCTGGGGATTTATGGCCAGAAAGATTTATTTTTATGATTCATAACCTCCAATACCTCGTTTATATTCAGTGCAGGAGGATTGAGAGGGTTCAGTCTCAACTTCCTCGCCCTCAAACATCTCCTGCTCTTCCTGGGCATAACCCAGCAGAGCACTAGCCGCTGAATCTGATAATGTCAGAAAGATCACATCATCACAATCCAGCAGCTCACTCTCGTTCTCGGCCGACGCGCGAAAAGGGGCGGTCCCTCTCTAATTCATCGGCCATATCCAACTGCAAACCCCACGATTTCAATTGCCTCCATACCTCGGCAGCGGTGGGTCCCGAATCGCGGGAAGCAGACGGCTGCCCCTCTTTCCTTGAAAAGAGGGACAGACGAGAGCGGAGCTTTTTCATAAAAAAAGCTCACAATGCATGCAGATTTTCCCCTCAAGGACATCGCGTGCGTGCTCCTTGCCCGAACAAAAGACACAAAGGTTGTGTGTGTCATCGGGAGTCAAATAACGAGGACGCGGATCCACACACAATCTTAAACGCCTTGCTAGTGCTCGCCATGATAGAGAGAAAACTGTACTCTTACCAGAATGCACGCTTCAAACAAAACGATGATGTATTCTCCCGGCGCCCCTTATATTATGGTCGCGCCGGTAATGACGTCATATGCTGTCGCCGGCCAACAGGTGGTGTTTTTATATGTATGCTTCATACACAGGTCACGCTGACGGCGTTCCCCATAGCGACCCCTAGGGGACGCAGTTCGAAGTTTCTACTCGGGGAACATATATTTTGTATTGTCAAAGCATTAAGACAACATAGAAAATTATTTAGAATATCTGAACATTTAGTAAAGCCTAGAGAAAATAATAGTAACAATGAATCTAAATAAAAAGTTTATATTATATAAACACATGGCTAGATATAGCAAAACATAAATACAAATAATAGAATTAGTAAAATAATATTAATAACATATATAAAGAATTATAATAAATAAAAGATAATAATACAGAAATCATGTAACAACTGAACTTAGAGAAAAAAAAACGTCTCTATGGCCAGACTGTGTTCACTGTGTGTGTGTGTGTGTGTGTGTGTGTGTGTGTGTGTGTGTGTGTGTGTGTGTGTGTGTGTGTGTGTGTGTGTGTGTGTGTGTGGCTGTGTTCACTGAGTCTTACAGTGAGGGGACTTACGCTCAGCTCTTGGTGTTTGAGGGCTTTGTAATGGTATGTGTTGGGGTCGCTTCTTTTGAGGTGTTTCCAGAATTTGATGGCTCTTTTTTGGATGTTTAGAAGGAGAGGGTATTGGCCTAATTCTGCCCTGCATCCGTTGTTTGGAGTTTTTCTTTGGACTCTGAGTATTCTTTTACAGAAATCTAAATGTAGAGTTTCGATCGGGTGTTTTTCCCAATTTAAGAAGTCAAATTTTATAGAAGGACCCCACACTTCACTGCCATATAATGCAATTGGTTCAATTACTGCTTTGAAAAGTTTGAGCCAGATTTGGATTGGGATGTCAATTTTAATGGATCTTTTATGGCATAGAAAGCCCTTTGAGCTTTCTCTTTGAGTTCATTCACAGCCAAAGTAAAGCTACCGGTCGGAGTTATCTTCAGGCCGAGGTAGGTGTATGTTTTTGTGGTCTCGATGGTTCTGTGTGCTAGTGTGAATGTGTGTGTTGGTCTCTGAGATCTGGAGCGTTTCTGGAACATCATGACTCTAGTTTTTCGGAGGTTGACCGTCAGGGCCCAGGACTGACAGAAATCCTCCAGCAGATTCAGGCTGTCCTGAAGCCCCTCTTCAGTGGGCGACAGGAGGACCAGGTCATCTGCGTAGAGAAGACACTTTATCTCCGTGTCGTGTAGAGTGAGACCTTGAATGGGGGCGTGTTCTAATATGTTGGCCAATTGGTTGATGTAAATGTTGAAGAGGGTGCAGCCCTGTCTCACTCCACGCCCCTGGGGGAAGAATTCGGTTCTTTGGTTTCCAATTTTAACCACACATTGGCTGGCTGTGATTTGATCAAATCGTATAATTTTCCCCCTATTCCACTGTCTAAAAGTTTTAGGTATAATCCTTCATGCCAGATTGAATCGAATGCTTTCTTGAAATCAATGAAACAAGCAAAGATTTTTCCTTTGTTTTGATGCACATATTTGTCAATTAGTGTTTGCAATGTCAAAATGTGGTCGGATGTGCGACATTTTGGAAGAAAGCCAATTTGGCATTTACTCAAGGCATTGTGCTTCATAAGGAAGTGCAGCAGTCTGGTGTTTAAGATGCTGCAGAGCACCTTCCCCAGGTTAATGTTCACACAGATGCCTCGGTAGTTGTTGGGGTCTAGTTTGTCTCCGTTCTTGTGAATGGGGCTGATGAGGCCCTTGTTCCAGATCTCAGGGAAGAACCCGACACACAGAACATCATTGAACAGTTTTAGCATGGCCAGTTTGAAGCGTTGGTCTGTGTGTTTCAGCATCTCGTTCAGGATGCTGTCGACACCGCAGGCTTTCTTGGGCTCAAGGACCCGTAGTTTATCTTCCAATTCTCTCAGTGTTATGGGGAAATCTAAGGGGTTTTGATTCGCTTTAATCGATCTTTCCAAGCTGTCTAGTTTATTAATTATTTCATTTTAATTAGAATTTTGAATTTCGGTTGGGCTGTATAATTCTTGGAAATGAATTTTCCACGTTTCCCCATCTTGGATGGCCAGAACTTCTTGATTTGGTTTGTATAATAATTTCCATTTATCCCAAAATTTGTATGAATTTATAGATTTTTAAATTTCTCCAAACTTTAACTTTTTTTTCCACCGGAGTGTGGCTTTATATTGTTTTAGTGCCTCACAGTAATGAAGGCGGAGGTCCGGATTATCTGGTTGTCTGTGTTTTTGGTTTGATAAATTTCTGAGGTTTTTTCTCAGAGCCTTACAGTCTAAATCAAACCATTTGTCCGTCTCTAGATGTTTTTTCTTTGGTTTAACAGTGGTCAAATTACTCTTTTGTGCTGTTTTGTATAATATGTTGTTTAGATCTTGTACTTCCTGATTGATGCCGAATTGGTTTTTAGGGTATATCTGTGTTTGGAATGAGTGTAACAGGGACTGTATTTCTGGAGATTCAACAGCATTGATGTAATTAGTGGCGCTGTTTTCTGTCCATTTGAATGACATCATTTTGATCATTTGATATGGTGTCCTAATTGGTGTGGGTGATGTTTCAGATTGTTTTATATAGAGTGTGATTTGGCTGTGGTCTGAGAAAGGTTTCAGGGCTTTGACTGTGAATGCTCTCAAAGAGGAACAAAGAGGAATTTCTCTCTCTCTCTCTCTCTCCTTCTCTCTCCCTCTCTCTCTCCTTCTCTCTCTCTCTCTCTCTCTCTCTCTCTCAGAGGAAGTGGGTCTCTCTCTCTCTCTCCCTGTCTCTCTCTCTGTCTCTCTCTCTCTCTCTCTCTCTGAGGAAGTGGGTCTCTCTCTCTCTCTCTCTCTCTCTCAGAGGAATTGGGCATCTCTCACACATTCAGCAGTTCATGTTAAACATGCGACCAGGAAAGAAGCACTAAAACTCATCTGAACACACATCGAGGGCTTCAGAAGAACTGAATCTAGTAACAGCAGAGAAGATCATTGAATGCGAGAGAAGAATGAAGATCGTCTGGACTTTCACTCTGCTGATGATTCCTTGTAAGAGTCTGAACTCACAGTAAATCATTAAAACAGCAAATAGACTTTCTCTTCAGTTATTTTTCTTCAACTGATTTTGAAATGTCAAATAAATACATTATTGTTGTTAAGATGCTGGTTTGTTGTAGGTGTGTTGAGCTCCATCAGTGTGACCGGATATTCAGGAGGAGGAGTCAGGATCAAGTGCAGATATAATGAAGGATATACAGACAAAGCAAAGTATTTTTGTAAAGTACTAAGGTCAAAGTGCACAGACCAAATCGAGACTAATACTAAAAACAAACGGGTTGACTCTGAACGATTCTCTCTGTATGATGACACAACAGCAGCAGTTTTCACTGTGACCATCAGAGATCTGAGTGAACAGGATTCTGGGACGTACCGGTGTGGAACGGATATCTCTTGGGATGAAGATCCATACACTGAAGTGAAGCTGAAAGTTATAACAGGTGAGTAACTGAAACTCTCAAACCAATGATGATCATTAACATCACCACACTGTGTGTGTGTGTGTGTGTGTGTGTGTGTGTGTGTGTGTGTGTGTGTGTGTGTGTGTGTGTGTGTGTGTGTGTGTGTGTGTGTGTGTGTGTGTGTGTGTGTGTGTGTGTGTGTGTGTGTGTGTGTGTGTGTGTGTGTGCGTGCGTGTGTGGATCTCACCGTGTCAGTAAAAGAAGATGAAGTGTCATGTCTTTATATGAATAATGAAGAAGAACATCACTGATGAGTTTGTGTTCAACAGGTCAAGAGATCGATGCTGCGAGAGGATATTCAGGAGGAAACGTCATTATAAACTACAAATATAAGACGCTAGAAGCGAATCCTTTGGTAGAAGTGTGTAAAACTAGAGTACATAAGTGTTTTCCTCTAATAAACACTGACAGAGCAGCAGAATGGAAACATGTCGGCCGATTCTCTGTTCATGATGACAGATCTGCTCGTGTCTTACGTGTGTTCATCAGAGAACTGAATGTGAATGATTCTGGAAAATATACGATTATATTCAGAGTTTCTGAAGAATACAGTTTCTTCTCTGAGTTCCACCTGGGCATCATAGACGGTGAGCTGCTTTCATTCACTCATGCATTTGTTTCTGTGATGAACTGATGAATCTGTGGTTTAATGTGAGCTTGATTTGTCTCTCAAACAGCTGATTGTTGTCAGAAGAGCATCAGTATATCAGCTGCTGCAGGAGCATCTGTGAACATCAGCTGCAAATACCCACAATCCCACAGTGCTGATGTGAAGTTTATCTGCAGGAGATCTGGATCTGATCTCTGTGCTGAAGAGACGTCTGTGAAGGAGAGCAGAAGATGGAGCGCTGAGGGACAGATCCAGCTGTATGATGACCGAGAGCAGCAGCTCCTGACGGGAATCATCAGTCATGTGACTCGACAACATTCAGCTGAATACTGGTGTGGAGTTCAGTCTGGTCAAGGACACAAGAGCTTCATCACACGAGTCCTCGTCAGCGTTACCGGTACAGGTGACTTTCTCAGAATGGCATTAATAATCCATTCAGCAGATGTGGTTAAACAAAGTGTTTAACAAAGCAAAACCACAAAACACAGTTAAAAAGAGGACGTTTCTGTAGAATAATGTTGCTGTTCTGCTCAATGAGAAACTGCACACAGAGTTTGTGTATTTTATTCTTTATTTCCTTCTTTAAATGTCCAGTACCTGCAGATCTGTAGCACTTCTGTGAGTTATTTCATGTCTTGTACTATAGTTAAGAAGATGCTCATCTAGTAACCTGCTATGAGCTGTATTATTCACTGAGAATCTACAGGCTTCACGTACACAAGCTTCAGCTTGCAGTTTTGTTTTCTGAATAATAAAAAAAATCCTTTTAATGTTTTATATGCTGATGTTCCAGAAACAACTGTACCATCATCATCACCACTGCTAACTTCCCCAGCTGCTGCCTCTTCTTTCTCATTAGCAGGTGCTGAGATACAAACATGTGATTCATGGCGTAGTTTGTGAGGAGCTCTGACACCCCCAGTGGCCGAAAGATAGTGATAAGATTAAAAACATTACATTTTCAACTCTTAAATGAGTCCTATTATGCTCTTTTAGAAAGTCTTGGTTTTGTTTTGGAGGTGTACTAGAACATGCTCTCATGCTCAGTGGTTCAAAAATCACATTATTCAATATTCAATATATCACATAATTTACATTATTACAATACCTTTCTCCCCAGCCTGACACAAACGACTCGATTAGTTCCGGGTTTGATGAAGGCCCGCTGTAATAAATACGACATCTGTCATTTAAAATGATAGGCTATAAGCAAAATATAAACAACACTGAGTTGAACGTCCTTCAGGTTTCGCAGCTAAATGTGGCTAAAGTAAACAGGACGGCTTGTCGTGGAAGAGAGGGGCGGAGTCAGCAGAGCTCATTAGCATTTAAAGGGATATGCAACAAAACGGGTTGCTGTGAAAAGAGCTGATTTTAACAGGGTAAAAAGGGTGTTTTTACACTACCATTGAGAAACTGCAACCAAAGTATGATTTAGACTTTTCATTAAGACCCTAAAGAATCATATCACTTGTGGAAATTGGGCATCTGACGACTCGTTTGACTAGGTCCGACACTACATTTCCACATTTGTTAACCTCGGGTTACAGTCTACGGCCATGATCTGATCTGATATTTAGCTCAGAGTGATTGATCTGATTTTTTCTCTCCTGTGTTTTCAGATTTATCTCTGATCATTCCTCTGGTTCTGGTTCTTCTGATCATCGTTTGTTTCTTATCACTGTATTTTACTTGTAAGAAGCACCAGTCTCGAGGTAAAGCTCCTTCTAGATGTCTTTAGAGTTTAAAACAAAGATTTGTTCATCTGGTTTCCCACTTTGAATCTGTCGCCACCTGCAATGAGCACAATACAGATATTTGATGATATGTGTATGACTTCAGTGTTGAAATGTGATCTAGACTAATTTAAGACTCTTGTTTTGTCAGGCGGTAAATCGTCATCTCAGGCTGGAGCGGGAGAACATGGAGTGGTTCGTATAAAATAATATGTTGAAAACATTTTAAAGTCTCCAATATTGAAAATCTTCAGAGCTGTAAATAATTTATCTGTCTCTCCGCAGGTTTCTCACACTGGTTGTGATTATGAGGAGATTAAAGACACTCGCAAACAATTACCCACAAACCCCTCTGATTCTTCTAACGCCATTTATGCCACTGCTCAATTACCCACAAACCCCTCTGATTCTTCTAACGCCGTTTATGCCACTGCTCAATTACCCTCAAACCCCTCTGATTCTCCTAACGCCGTTTATGCCACTGCTCAATTACCCACAAACCCCTCTGATTCTCCTAACGCCGTTTATGCCACTGCTCAATTACCCACAAACCCCTCTGATTCTCCTAACGCCGTTTATGCCATTGCTCAATTACCCACAAACCCCTCTGATTCTTCTAACGCCGTTTATGCCACTGCTCAATTACCCACAAACCCCTCTGATTCTCCTAACGCCGTTTATGCCACTGCTCAATTACCCACAAACCCCTCTGATTCTCCTAACGCCGTTTATGCCATTGCTCAATTACCCACAAACCCTTCTGATTCTCCTAACGCCGTTTATGCCATTGCTCAATTACCCACAAACCCCTCTGATTCTCCTAACGCCGTTTATGCCACTGCTCAATTACCCACAAACCCCTCTGATTCTCCTAACGCCGTTTATGCCACTGCTCAATTACCCACAAACCCCTCTGATTCTCCTAACGCCGTTTATGCCATTGCTCAATTACCCACAAACCCTTCTGATTCTCCTAACACTGTTTATGCCACTGCTCAATTACCCATTACCCACAAACCCCTCTGATTCTCCTAACACCGTTTATGCCACTGCTCAATTACCCACAAACCCCTCTGATTCTCCTAACGCCGTTTATGCCACTGCTCAATTACCCATTACCCACAAACCCCTCTGATTCTTCTAACACTGTTTATGCCATTGCTCAATTACCCACAAACCCCTCTGATTCTCCTAACGCCGTTTATGCCACTGCTCAATTACCCACAAACCCCTCTGATTCTCCTAACACCGTTTATGCCACTGCTCAATTACCCACAAACCCCTCTGATTCTCCTAACACTGTTTATGCCACTGCTCAATTACCCATTACCCACAAACCCCTCTGATTCTCCTAACGCCGTTTATGCCACTGCTCAATTACCCACAAACCCCTCTGATTCTCCTAACGCCGTTTATGCCATTGCTCAATTACCCACAAACCCTTCTGATTCTCCTAACGCCGTTTATGCCATTGCTCAATTACCCACAAACCCCTCTGATTCTCCTAACGCCGTTTATGCCACTGCTCAATTACCCACAAACCCCTCTGATTCTCCTAACGCCGTTTATGCCACTGCTCAATTACCCACAAACCCCTCTGATTCTCCTAACGCCGTTTATGCCATTGCTCAATTACCCACAAACCCTTCTGATTCTCCTAACACTGTTTATGCCACTGCTCAATTACCCATTACCCACAAACCCCTCTGATTCTTCTAACACTGTTTATGCCACTGCTCAATTACCCACAAACCCCTCTGATTCTTCTAACACTGTTTATACCATTGCTCAATTACCCACAAACCCCTCTGATTCTCCTAACGCCGTTTATGCCACTGCTCAATTACCCACAAACCCCTCTGAATCTCTTAACACTGTTTATGCCACTGCTCAATTACCCATTACCCACAAACCCCTCTGATTCTCCTAACGCCGTTTATGCCACTGCTCAATTACCCACAAACCCCTCTGATTCTCCTAACACTGTTTATGCCACTGCTCAATTACCCATTACCCCACAAACCCCTCTGATTCTTCTAACACTGTTTATGCCATTGCTCAATTACCCACAAACCCCTCTGATTCTCCTAACGCCGTTTATGCCATTGCTCAATTACCCACAAACCCTTCTGATTCTCCTAACACTGTTTATGCCACTGCTCAATTACCCATTACCCACAAACCCCTCTGATTCTTCTAACACTGTTTATGCCATTGCTCAATTACCCACAAACCCCTCTGATTCTCCTAACGCCGTTTATGCCACTGCTCAATTACCCATTACCCACAAACCCCTCTGATTCTCCTAACACTGTTTATGCCACTGCTCAATTACCCATTACCCACAAAACCCCTCTGATTCTCCTAACGCCGTTTATGCCACTGCTCAATTACCCACAAACCCCTCTGATTCTCCTAACGCCGTTTATGCCATTGCTCAATTACCCACAAACCCTTCTGATTCTCCTAACGCCGTTTATGCCATTGCTCAATTACCCACAAACCCCTCTGATTCTCCTAACGCCGTTTATGCCACTGCTCAATTACCCACAAACCCCTCTGATTCTCCTAACGCCGTTTATGCCACTGCTCAATTACCCACAAACCCCTCTGATTCTCCTAACGCCGTTTATGCCACTGCTCAAATTACCCACAAACCCCTCTGATTCTCCTAACGCCGTTTATGCCACTGCTCAATTACCCATTACCCACAAACCCCTCTGATTCTCCTAACGCCGTTTATGCCATTGCTCAATTACCCACAAACCCTTCTGATTCTCCTAACACTGTTTATGCCACTGCTCAATTACCCATTACCCACAAACCCCTCTGATTCTTCTAACACTGTTTATGCCACTGCTCAATTACCCACAAACCCCTCTGATTCTTCTAACACTGTTTATGCCATTGCTCAATTACCCACAAACCCCTCTGATTCTCCTAACGCCGTTTATGCCACTGCTCAATTACCCACAAACCCCTCTGAATCTCCTAACACTGTTTATGCCACTGCTCAATTACCCATTACCCACAAACCCCTCTGATTCTCCTAACGCCGTTTATGCCACTGCTCAATTACCCACAAACCCCTCTGATTCTTCTAACACTGTTTATGCCACTGCTCAATTACCCACAAACCCCTCTGATTCTTCTAACACTGTTTACACTACAGTTCAGAAAGCCACTGGTGACTCAGATCTTGATCACATCTGCTGAGGATCTGAATTACACTGTAGTGAATTTCCAGAAGAAAGCAGACCGTCCTGACAGTGTCAGATTGAGGAATAATCAGGAATATAGTGAATACGCTGCTGTAAATCATCTCACTGCCTGACGATGAACTAAAAGATTTGATTTTGAGACTTCCATGATTTGTATTTTTGTGGTTTACCCTTGAGTTTTTGGTCAGTGTGTGATGTAAATAAGTACTGAATATTAAAGCAGAATATGCAGCTGTGATCAGTTAGTTTGGTTAACGTTAAACTACACGCCAGCGGTTCTTATGAAACTTTTATTAAGTCTTAGTTTATAAAAGCTCATACACTTTGACACATGCAGCAACTCTTGCTTTTTTCTCAGTGCTCATTTTAAAAACTTGATAACTTAGAAAATAAATGTTAATATGTAATATTTAGTATACAAATATGATATGAATGGACTATGGAAAGCTAAAGTGATCAAAAAGCCAGGGACAGTTCTAGACCACAGTAACTTGGGGGGGGGGGGGGGGACGGGACACTGTGTAGCACTGGAGCATTGGACACTGTGTAGGTAGCTCTGGACACTGTGTAGGTAGCTCTGGACACTGTGTAGGGAGCACTGGACACTGTGTAGGTAGCTCTGGACATTGTGTAGGGAGCAATGAACACTGTGTAGGGAGCACTGGACACTGTGTAGGTAGCTCTGGACATTGTGTAGGGAGCAATGAACACTGTGTAGGGAGCACTGGACACTGTGTAGGTAGCTCTGGACACTGTGTAGGGAGAAATGGACACTGTGTAGGGAGCACTTGACACTGTGTAGGGAGCACTGGACACTGTGTAGGGAGCACTGGACACTGTGTAGGTAGCTCTGGACATTGTGTAGGGAGCAATGAACACTGTGTAGGGAGCACTGGACACTGTGTAGGGAGCACTGGACACTGTAGGTAGCTCTGGACACTGTGTAGATAGCTCTGGACACTGTGTAGGGAGCAATGAACACTGTGTAGGGAGCACTTGACACTGTGTAGGGAGCACTGGACACTGTGTAGGGAGCACTGGACACTGTGTAGGGAGCACTGGACACTGTGTAGGGAGCACTGGACACTGTGTAGGGAGCAATGGAGACAGTGTATGGAGCAATGAACACTGTGTAGGGAGCAAGGAGGACTGGACACTGTGTAGGGAGCGATGGACACTGTGTAGGGAGCACTGGACACTGTGTAGGTAGCTCTGGACACTGTGTAGGTAGCTCTGGACACTGTGTAGGTAGCTCTGGACACTGTGTGTAGGTAGCTCTGGACACTGTGTAGGGAGCACTGGACACTGTGTAGGGAGCACTGGACACTGTGTAGGTAGCTCTGGACACTGTGTAGATAGCTCTGGACACTGTGTAGATAGCTCTGGACACTGTGTAGGGAGCAATGGACCCTGTGTAGGGAGCAATGAACACTGTGTAGGGAGCACTGGACACTGTGTAGGGAGCACTGGACACTCTGTAGGGAGCAATGGACACTGTGTAGGGAGCAATGGACACTGTGTAGGGAGCAATGGACACTGTGTGGGGAGCACTGAACACTGTGTGGGGAGCACTGGACACTGTGTAGGGAGCGATGGACACTGTGTAGGGAGCACCGGACACTGTGTAGGGAGCAATGGACACTGTGTAGGGAGCATTCATTTGTATTAATGAAAATTATTTTGAGGTAGACTCTGTGGTCGAGCGGTCTGGACGTTAATTGATGAGATGGGAATTCCAGGTTCGAGTCCCTTACTATGCTGGAAAACATTTTAACTTCACCAGTCTTTAAACAAAAATATTCACAGAAAAAAGCGTAGAGTAAGTTGAAGAGCCTGTGGTTGAGCGGACTGACGTCAGGCCTTGGTCTTGGAGTTCCAGGTTCGAGTTAGTTCAACTAGTCTATTTTTTTAATGAAAACTAGAAAACTGAGGAAGAGCCTGTGGTCGAGCGTTCTGAGCGTCAGTAATAGATCTGGGAGTTTCCAGGTTCGATTTCTGTCTTCATCTGGAGGAAAGTTTAGTTAAACTAGTCTATTTTATTATTAAAAAAATATTTGAGGAAGAGTCTGTGGTCCAGCGGTCTGAGCGTCAGTAATAGATCTGGGAATTCATGGATTGAGTCCTGTTTTCATCTGGAGGAAAGTTTAGTTAAACTAGTCTATTTTATTAATGAAAAAAAAAAACTAAGGAAGAGTCTGTGGTCCAGCGGACTGAGCGTCAGGCCTTGGTCTCGGAGTACCAGGATCGAGTCTTGTTTTCAGCTGGAGTAAAGTTTAGTTAAACTAATCTATTTTATTATTAAAAACATATTTGAGGAAGAGTCTGTGGTCCAGCGGTCTGAGCGTCAGTAATAGATCTGGGAATTTATGGATTGAGTCCTGTTTTAATCTGGAGGAAAGTTTAGTTAAACTAGTCTATTTTTTTTTTATGAAAACAAGACAATTGAGGAAGAGCCTGTGGTCCAGCGGACTGAGCATCAGGCCTTGGTCTCGGAGTTCCAGGATCAAGTCCTGTTTTCATCTGGAGGAAAATTTAGTTAAACTAGTCTATTTTATTAATAAAAACAAAAATACTAAGGAAGAGTCTGTGTTCAAGCGGTCTGGACGTTAATTAATGATCTGGGTATTCCAGGTTCGAGTCCCTTACTATGCTGGAAAATATTTTAACTTCACTAGTTTTTAAACAAAAAATAACAGAAAAATATTCACAGAAAAAAAGCGCAGAGTAAGTTGAAGAGCCTGTGGTCCAGCGGTCTGAGCATCAGGCCTTGGTCTCGGAGTACCAGGATCAAGTCCAGTTTTCAGCAGGAGGAAGGTTTAGTTAAACTAGTCTATTTTATTAGGAAAAAATATTTCGAGAAAGAGGCTGTGGTCGAGCGGTCTGGAGGTAAAGTGATGGTCTGGAAATTCCAGGTACGAGTCCCTTACTATGCTGGAAAACATTTTAACTTTACTAGTCTTTAAACAAAAAATATTCACAGAAAAAAGCGTAGAGTAAGTTGAAGAGCCTGTGGTTGAGCGGACTGATGTCAGGCCTTGGTCTTGGAGTTCCAGGTTCGAGTTTAGTTCAACTAGTCTATTTTTTTTATGAAAACTAGAAAACTGAGGAAGAGCCTGTGGTCGAGCGTTCTGAGTGTCAGTAATAGATCTGGGAGTTCCAGGTTCGATTTCTGTCTTCATCTGGAAAAGAAGTTTAGTTTTACTAGTCTTTAAGCGAAAAATAGCCTGTGGTCCAGCGGTCTGAGCGTCAGGCCTTGGTCTCGGAGTTCCAAGTTCGAGTCCTGTTTTCATCTGGAGGAAAGTTTAGTTAAACTAATCTATTATATTATTAAAAAAACTTTTTGAGGAAGAGTCTGTGGTCAAGCGGTCTGAGCGTCAGTAATAGATCTGGGAATTCCAGGTTCGAGTCCCTTACCATGCTGGAAAATGTTTAAATTCACTAGTCTTTAAACAAAAAATATTCACAGAAAAAAGAGAAGAGTACTGAACAGTCTGTGGTCCAGCGGTCTGAGCGTCAGGCCTTGGTTTCGGAGTTCCAGGTTTGAGTCCTGTTTTCAGCTGGAGGAAAGTTTAGTTAAACTAGTCTATTTTATCAAGGAAAATTATTTTGAGGAAGAGTCTGTGTTCAAGCGGTCTGGACGTTAATTGATGATCTGGGTATTCCAGGTTCGAGTCCCTTACTATGCTGCAAAATATTTTAAATTCACTAGTCTTTAAACGAAAAATAACAGAAAAATATTCACAGAAAAAAGCGCAGAGTAAGTTAAAGAGTCTGTGGTCCAGCGGTCTGAGCGTCAGGCCTTGGTCTTGGAGTACCAGGATCGAGTCCTGATTTCAGCAGGAGGAAGGTTTAGTTAAACTAGTCTATTTTATTAAGGAAAAATATTTCGAGAAAGAGGCTGTGGTCGAGCGGTCTGGAGGTAAAGTGATGGTCTGGAAATTCCAGTTACGAGTCCCTTACTATGCTGAGAAATATTTTAACTTCACTAGTCTTTAAACGAAATATATTCACAGAAAAAATAAAAGAATTTACTGAAGAGGCTGTGGTCGAGCGGTCTGGAGGTAAAGTGATGGTCTGGAATTTCCAGGTACGAGTCCCCTTACTATGCTGGAAAATGTTTAACTTCACTAGTCTTTAAACAAAAAAAATATTCACGGAAAAAAAGTGTAGAATAAGTTGAAGAGCCTGTGGTTCAGCAGTCTGAGTGTCAGGCCTTGGTCTCAGATTTCCAGGATCGAGTCCTGTTTTCATCTGGAGGAAAGTTTAGTTAAACTAATCTATTATATTATTAAAAAACCTTTTTGAGGAAGAGTCTGTGGTCCAGTGGTCTGAGCGTCAGTAATAGAGCTGGGAGTTCCAGGTTCGATTCCTCTCTTGAGCTGGAGGTAAGTTTAGCTTCACAAGTCTTTAAAGAAGAAAATAAAAAAGACGAAATTACCAAATAAAGAGACGAATGTCCCGAAGAGCCTGTGGTCGAGCGGTCTGAGCGTCAAGCCTTGGTCTCAGAGTTCCAGGTTTGAGTCCTGCTTTCATCTGGAGGAAAGTTTAGTTAAACTAGTCTTTAAAGAAGAAAATAAAAAAGACAAAATTACCAAATAAAGAGTAGTAAGTGCAGAAGTGCCAGTGGCTCGGCGGGCAGAGCAATGCTCCATGAACGGAAGGAGCCTGGGTTCGAATCCCAGCCTGGTGTCAGAAGCACGGTTGCGTAACGGGCGTCCGGTCGTGAGCTGTGACAAGCTGCTAAGCGGATCAGAACGTGACCAGAGACGAGAGAAGGTGAGACATGAAGGGGGGAGTGAAGATCCAGATGCTCCCCCTGGGGCTTCCTAGACATCAACCAGCAGCGGTTATGGAGCAACAGGCCAATTTTTTTCTCCTACTTATAAAAATAATCCAGAATGGGCTAAGTCGACAAATCCCTTTTATTAGTAATAATCAGATGTTACCTGCTGAACGCTCAGCTCGATCTGATCCAGGACTCTTACGGCTCCAGACACCTGCACATGGAGAAGGGGGGGCGTTTGCCCGTTTGTAGCAATATCAGAAATGAATATCAGCTCCAGACTCGGTGATCCGTGCCAGAAATCACCATTAACAATAAAACTGCATTACAGCCGTTCAGACACAAACGTCATTTAACTGAAGACATGTGCTTCTGAACCCTTTAAGCTACAGATCAGCCCGAGCTTATCCAGAGAAAACTCAGTGTGTCAGACGCACACAAACATTAAACTACTGATCAGAACCAACAGCCAAGTTTGGAGACGTGAGATCAGAAGATCTCTGAAAATCATGAACCGCACACAAATGTCACATTTATCCTTTATTGAACACTTTAGACATACAAACAGCACTGATCGTTCTCTAATGATCGTTTAAACAAGCGGTCCGAGCTGCTAGACGGGTCCAGAGAGAGGTCAGAGGTCACCGAGGGCTTCTCCTGAAATCTCCTACAGACAAAACACAGAAACATCTTCCTGTAGGAGACACAAATCTATGTCTCTATTAATAAAAACAGATCACGCATCAGTCAAATGTCATGTGAAGCTTAATGTGAAAACACCACAATTCAAATAATTACCTACCAACAATTATTATAAGATTAGTTCACATCAGTCATACGAGCTTTAAACATGTGAGAACATGCTGAAATTAATCCATTTAGTGCGAACATACAATTATTACAGATATCAATCTTTTTTTGATGAATTGATCATTTGTATAAATCAAAATCACCATACTTATTGAAACATTAAACATTGGTATATTGGTTATACTTAACCATTGGTAATGTATGGTCACCACGGTTTAATAATAATAATAATAATAATAATAAGCATGTTTTTGTAGTAAAAGCATGGTTAATTGTCGGAAGGGTAAGTTAGTTGCACAGCAAACCAGCGTGTTTCTATGATTATCACGAAACACAAACATCTCTTCACAAAAACAGACAACTAGGAGCATCCAAAAGTGACTAAAATACTAAATGTTCTCCTAAACTTGAAGAAAATCCACTTACCGCATTCAGAGACGAGCTCTGTGTCCACGTGCTCGCGCAGTTTATATGATTGTTATGCTAAATTAATCTCTGGCAGGTGTCGCTTATTAATCACATAGTCAACCAATAGCATTACTGTTAGTGAGTTAGTTCTGCCCACAGTCTCTCGCTCGCAATTAAATACTGTTCTCTTCTTTGTATTTCTGTTTTGAGACACAAAAGCTGAACTAATGAGAAGCGCTATATTTGAATCTGTTAAATATCGCATCCGTGTGTGAGTGTGTTTGTGTGCTGAGGCTGGCTGATCTCGGTGTGTGGGAGTGAGTGTGTGTGTGTGTGTGTGTGTGTGTGTGTGGTGTGTGTGTGTGTGTGTGTGTTTGTGTTGTGTGTGGTGTGTGGTGTGTGTGTGTAAAGTGCCCTTGCGGCCCGGTCTGTGCGATATGAAGGATACTATATGCAGTGTATGCTGATTGCGTAGGGCACCAGAATACATTCATAATCAAAGTATATAAGACAATATTTTTTTGTGCTTATAAAAACAGACCAAAGCAACTGAGCTCCAGAATACCGTTAAGATGAAGATCAGAACGCGACAGACACACGCTTCATTAGTGCTGGAATATAACACTGACTGCCAAGAACAGCCAATACAACACGCTTAAAAAAGACCAACAACAAGCTCCTAATGAACCCTTCACGACTCCTGTGTGTTATCTGATCACGAGCTGCTCTAATGCTGCATTCACGAGCGTTCACTCTGACGTCATACAGCAAAACATACAGCGTTTCGCGCTCCGCGGTCCCGAACTGTCACCGGGTGTGAGTGTATGTGTGTCCTGAGACTGGCTGATCTCGGTGTGTGTGAGATCAGTCAGTCTCAGCACCAGCTGGCACAGGGGACTCTTACTTACGCTCAGCTCTTGGTGTTTGAGGGCTTTATAATGGTATGTGTTGGGGGTCGCTTGTTTGAGGTGTTTCCAGAATTTGATGGCTCTTTTTTGGATGTTTAGAAGGAGAGGGTATTGGCCTAATTCTGCCCTGCATCCGTTGTTTGGAGTTTTTCTTTGGACTCTGAGTATTCTTTTACAGAAATCTAAATGTAGAGTTTCGATCGGGTGTTTTTTTCACAATTTAAGAAGTCAAATTTTATAGAAGGACCCCACACTTCACTGCCATATAATGCAATTGGTTCAATTACTGCTTTGAAAGTTTGAGCCAGATTTGGATTGGGATGTCAATTTAATGGATCTTTTTATGGCATAGAAAGCCCTTTGAGCTTCTCTTTGAGTTCATTCACAGCCAAAGTAAAGCTACCGGTCGGAGTTATCTTCAGGCCGAGGTAGGTGTATGTTTTTGTGGTCTCGATGGTTCTGTGTGCTAGTGTGAATGTGTGTGTTGGTCTCCTGAGATCTGGAGCGTTTCTGGAACATCATGACTCTAGTTTTTTGGAGGTTGACCGTCAGGGCCCAGGACTGACAGAAATCCTCCAGCAGATTCAGGCTGTCCTGAAGCCCCTCTTCAGTGGGCGACAGGAGGACCAGGTCATCTGCGTAGAGAAGACACTTTATCTCTGTGTCGTGTAGAGTGAGACCTTGAATGGGGCGTGTTCTAATATGTTGGCCAATTGGTTGATGTAAATGTTGAAGAGGGTGCAGCCCTGTCTCACCTCCACGCCCCTGGGGGAAGAATTCGGTTCTTTGGTTTCCAATTTTAACCACACATTGGCTGGCTGTGATTTGATCAAATCGTATAATTTTTCCCCCTATTCCACTGTCTAAAAGTTTTAGGTATAATCCTTCATGCCAGATTGAATCGAATGCTTTCATTGAAATCAATGAAACAAGCAAAGATTTTTCCTTTGTTTTGATGCACATATTTGTCAATTAGTGTTTGCAATGTCAAAATGTGGTCGGGATGTGCGACATTTTGGAAGAAAGCCAATTTGGCATTTACTCAAGGCATTGTGCTTCATAAGGAAGTGCAGCAGTCTGGTGTTTAAGATGCTGCAGAGCACCTTCCCCAGGTTAATGTTCACACAGATGCCTCGGTAGTTGTTGGGGTCTAGTTTGTCTCCGCTCTTGTGAATGGGGCTGATGAGGCCCTTGTTCCAGATCTCAGGGAAGAACCCGACACACAGAACATCATTGAACAGTTTTAGCATGGCCAGTTTGAAGCGTTGGTCTGTGTGTTTTCAGCATCTCGTTCAGGATGCTGTCGGACACCGCAGGCTTTCTTGGGCTCAAGGACCCGTAGGTTTATCTTCCAATTCGTTCAGTGTTATGGGGAAATCTAAGGGGTTTTGATTCGCTTTAATCGATCTTTCCAAGCTGTCTAGTTTATTAATTATTTCATTTTGATTAGAATTTTGAATTTCGGTTGGGCTGTATAATTCTTGCAAATGAGTTTTCCACATCTCCCCATCTTGGATGGCCAGAACTTCTTGATTTGGTTTGTATAATAATTTCCATTTATCCCAAAATTTGTATGAATTTATAGATTTTTAAATTTCTCCAAACTTGGACTTTTTTCCGCCGGAGTGTGGCTTTATATTGTTTTAGTGCCTCACAGTAATGAAGGCGGAGGTCCGGATTATCTGGTTGTCTGTGTTTTTGGTTTGATAAATTTCTGAGGTTTTTTCTCAGAGCCTTACAGTCTAAATCAAACCATTTGTCCGTCTCTAGATGTTTTTTCTTTGGTTTAACAGTGGTCAAATTACTCTTTTGTGCTGTTTTGTATAATATGTTGTTTAGATCTTGTACTTCCTGATTGATGCCGAATTGGTTTTTAGGGTATATCTGTGTTTGGAATGAGTGTAAGAGGGACTGTATTTCTGGAGATTCAACAGCATTGATGTAATTAGTGGCGCTGTTTTCTGTCCATTTGAATGACATCATTTTGATCATTTGATATGGTGTCCTAATTGGTGTGGGTGATGTTTCAGATTGCTTTATATAGAGTGTGATTTGGCTGTGGTCTGAGAAAGGTTGAATGCTCTCAAAGAGGAACAAAGAGGAATTTCTCTCTCTCTCTTCTCTCTCTCCCTCTCTCCCTCTCTCTCTCTCTCTCTCTCTCCCTCTCCCTCTCTCCTCCTCTCTCTCCTCTCTCTCTCCCTCTCTCTCTCTCTCTCTCTCTCTCTCTCTCTCTCTCTCTCTCTCTCTCTCAGAGGAAGTGGGTCTCTCTCTCTCTCTCTCCCTGTTCCTCTCTCTGTCTCTCTCTCTCTCTCTCTCTCTGAGGAAGTGGGTCTCTCTCTCTCTCTCTCTCTCTCTCTCTCAGAGGAATTGGGCACTCTCACACATTCAGCAGTTCATGTTAACATGCGACCAGGAAAGAAGCACTCAGAACTCATCTGAACACACATCGAGGGCTTCAGAAGAACTGAATCTAGTAACAGCAGAGAATCATTGAATGCGAGAGAAGAATGAAGATCGTCTGGACTTTCACTCTGCTGATGATTCCTGGTAAGAGTCTGAACTCACAGTAAATCACTAAAAACAGCAAAGAACTTTCACTTCAGTTATTTTTCTTCAACTGATTTTGAAATGTCAAATAAATACATTATTGTTGTTAAGATGCTGGTTTGTTGTAGGTGTGTTGAGCTCCATCAGTGTGACCGGATATTCAGGAGGAGGAGTCAGCATCAAGTGCAGATATGATGAAGGATATACAGACAAAGCAAAGTATTTTTGTAAAGTACTGAGGTCAAAGTGCACAGACCAAATCGAGACTAATACTAAAAACAAACGGGTTGACTCTGAACGATTCTCTCTGTATGATGACACAACCAGCAGTTTTCACTGTGACCATCAGAGATCTGAGTGAACAGGATTCTGGGACGTACCGGTGTGGAACGGATATCTCTTGGGATGAAGATCCATACACTGAAGTGAAGCTGAAAGTTATAACAGGTGAGTAACTGAAACTCTCAAACCCATGATGATCATTAACATCACCACACTGTGTGTGTGTGTGTGTGTGTGTGTGTGTGTGTGTGTGTGTGTGTGTGTGTGTGTGCGTGCGTGTGTGGATCTCACCGTGTCAGTAAAAGAAGATGAAGTGTCATGTCTTTATATGAATAATGAAGAAGAACATCGATGAGTTTGTGTTCAACAGGTCAAGAGATCGGTGCTGTGAGAGGATATTCAGGAGGAAACGTCATTATAAACTACATATATAAGACGCTAGAAGCGAATCCTTTGGTAGAAGTGTGTAAAACTAGAGTACATAAGTGTTTTCCTCTAATAAACACTAACAGAGCAGCAGAATGGACACATGTCGGCCGATTCTCTGTTCATGACGACAGATCTGCTCGTCTCTTACGTGTGTTTATCAGAGAACTGAATGTGAATGATTCTGGAAAATATACGATTATATTCAGAGTTTCTGAAGAATACAGTTTCTTCTCTGAGTTCCACCTGGGCATCATAGACGGTGAGCTGCTTTCATTCACTCATGCATTTGTTTCTGTGATGAACTGATGAATCTGTGGTTTAATGTGAGCTTGATTTGTCTCTCAAACAGCTGATTGTTGTCAGAAGAGCATCAGTCTATCAGCTGCTGCAGGAGCATCTGTGAACATCAGCTGCAAATACCCACAATCCCACAGTGCTGATGTGAAGTTTATCTGCAGGAGATCTGGATCTGATCTCTGTGCTGAAGAGACGTCTGTGAAGGAGAGCAGAAGATGGAGCGCTGAGGGACAGATCCAGCTGTATGATGACCGAGAGCAGCAGCTCCTGACGGGAATCATCAGTCATGTGACTCGACAACATTCAGCTGAATACTGGTGTGGAGTTCAGTCTGGTCAAGGACACAAGAGCTTCATCACACGAGTCCTCGTCAGCGTACCGGTACAGGTGACTTTCTCAGAATAATCCATTCTACAGATCACTGTGAATCTTGAATC
>QVTF01018971.1:2500-90000 GCA_003573665.1 Oxygymnocypris stewartii
AGCTGACTATGTGCTCATCCTCAGGCCATCCAAGACGTACAGATGAGTTGGTTTCTTCATGGGAACAGATTTGGATAAATTTAGCATTACATCACTCTCTAACTAATCTAATTCCTCGCGGTGAATGGGTGCCGTCAGAATGAGAATGATAAAAACATCATAATAATTTGTATGTAATCCACACAATTCCAGTTCAGTCCATCAGTTAACAGCTGTGAAGCAAAATAAACTTGTGTTAGTAAGATATAAATCCATCACTAAAACATGTAACATTTTTTTAACTTTAAACCATTGCTTCTGGTTAAAATATGAGTCTTCTATTTATAATATTGTTTTTATACAGTGAAAAATTGGTCTCATCTTAATCAGAAGAGAAATATGCACAGATCAAGCACCGTTTACAAGCCAAAATAGTTATAAACAAATATTTCAGTAGATTTTGATGTGAGAGGGACAACAGGGGATGGACTTTTTCAGTGAAGGAAGCGTTTATTAAAGATTATGAACTCATATGTTGGCCAGAAGCAATGGTTTGAAGATAATCTTGATGGATTTGTTTCTTAAAAAACACATCTTTTCACTTTACGTGACATTAACTGATGGACTGGAGTGGTGTGGATTATGTGATGTTTTTATCAGCTGTTTAGACTCTCATTCTGACGGCACCCATTCACTACAGAGTGAGCAAATCATGCAAATGTCTTCCTAATGTGCTCTAATGAAGAAACAAATTAATCTGCTGTACATCGTGGATGGCTTTGGCTGAACTATTGCTTAAAGTGTATAGTGTGAAACAACCTTATGAATATTGCAACTGAATGTTTTTTTAAAAGTGTAGTCATCAACTTTGTAATAAACCCAAAATGTTGTGACACTTATAAATACATTGGTGACAGCAACCTAAAAGAGAGAAATTAAAACTTTCATTTATCAAAACAGTTAACCTCAAATGTTAAATAAGTCAGAAGTGAAATGAGTAAATCCTCACTAGCATGTACTCCTGTTGTTTTGCTGATAAAAGCGGTTATAAATCCCACAGAAGTGTTGTGACTCAGCAGCTCATGACTCTAGGATTTTCACTTCACTAATAGAGCCATCTCCAAGGGATCGCATGTTTCTAATGCAGTGATTCTGTGGAGACACATTTGTTGAAAACATCATTAAAATGTAAATTCAACATAACACCAGCATTTGCAAGCACTCTAATGTATTTCTGATTTAAACATGATTGTTGTTTTGCAGCACATGTAGAGTACATTGTTCTGATTGAGTAACTGTGTCACTGTAAATAATGTGTGCATGACCAAATAATATGTGTTTGTCTGTTCGTGTGATGAATGGGTTTGTGATCAATGTGTGTACTTATGAGACTGAGTTAATGCATGTTTGTCATAAGAGTTAATTGTTGTGTGTGTGATAGAATCAAATGCGCCTGTTTGCTTGATGAATGTGTTTTGGTCGCGTTCGCTCACTAGATGTCACGTGACTCGTGTCATATGATCATTGCTGTATAAGTTCAGAAGCACGCGGCTGGTCAACAGAGAGAGCAGGTGCGCGGAAGGACGAGAAGGACACGCGTTTGTCCGGTCAGCTATCACTCCCGTTATCTATCACCGTCTGTCTGCTGTCGAGCCGTAGCAGGGATGCGTGCGCTCGCAAGTCATTGTTTTGCTGGCGTTCATCGGCGGGTCTGCGGCCGACACTCCGGCCAACTGCACCTATGAGGACCTGCTGGGCACCTGGATCTTCAGCGTGTATAATGTGGGTCACGATCGAACCATCGACTGCTCCAGCACAGGTCAGACCAGGTCAGATCGGACCAGACCATCACGACCAGACCAGACTATCTGAATCCGTGCGCTTTTGTCTTCCACACGGAAGTTCTGTTTTACTTTCGGTTTTATGCGGAGGTCTTCATCTGAACATCAGTGCCCCTTTTTTATATATATATATATAATCGACCTAATTATAGATGTTATACTAAAATGATGCGTTAATTATGGCATGAAGATATAGGCTACATTTTGGATACTCTTAATAACACTGGTACTGTGGTAGTACCATGATTAGTATTACTAGGTAACTTAACACTAATACCTAGTGAACTGCCTTCATAGGCAGCATTTGTGGGCATCATAGGTGCACCTGAACATTCAAAAGCACATATGATGTACAGAATGCTATATATAGGCAGGTCTTGAATTGCAGCCATTGTGTTTGCATATCTCCAAAGTTACTTCCTTAAGTTTCTAAACTAAACTCTGTTGACTTTTAAACAGGAAAGTCGGTGAAAACGGTGACCGTGGACCTGCAGAAGTTGTTTGTATCTATGGATGATCTCGGTCACACTGGGTTCTTCACGCTCATCTATAACCAGGGCTTTGAAGTGGTGATCAATGACTACAAATGGTTCGGGTTTTTCAAGGTAAGCATGATGAGACGCTTTTAGTCTGGGTAACAGCACATGACTGATCAGATGACTGTGGTTTCATAACCGAAGGGAAATTCTGACATCAGCTCTTTTGTGTCTCGCTGTTCTTTATTGTACTGGTGTGTCTAGCTCAATAAATGTGGTATGATTTTGCACATGCAGTCTTTTTTTTTTCTTTTTTTCAAAGTGACTAGGATTTGTACGACGGCATTTTAGTGCCACATAAAAAATAAAAAAAATCGAAGATTACGAGATTAAAGTCGTAATATTTAGAGAATAAAGTCGTAATGTTACGAGAATAAAGTCGTAATATTTCGAGAATAAACTCGTAGTAATACGAGATTAAACTCCTAATATTTTGAGAAAAATCACAGAATTGCTAGAAACAATGGATGTGGAGGATTTGGTTAAATCCTACTTTAGATTAGGATTTAGCAATAAGGAAATTCTTTGTCTTTTGGCGCATCAGCACGGAGTTATAATAGTAAAAGGACATGCAGCAGTTATGTAGGAAACTTAATTTATGCAGAAGAAAAATAACGACGTCGCCAGTGACTTAAGCCGGGGGGTCCAGACCGGCCCGTTGTCGCATTATGGCATATTCGGAGACGTCGAGCGCGCCGAAGTTCAACTCCTTCAGGGTCGATTTCTTTGATCACCATCCTCAGTTTCTTGAGAAACAACATATCCTCTTCGAATAGCACGCAGATGTAACCATCGATATCCTTGGAGTCGACCACTGGTCGCCATCTCAGACTGCACAAAAGAGGCAATTTCCTCAAGTCTGTCTGATTTTTTCTTCTGAATAAATTAAGTTTCCTACATAACCTGCTGCAGTGGTCCTTTTACTAATTATAACTGATGCGCCAAAAGACAAAGAATTTCCTTATTGCTAAATCCTAATCTAAAGTAGGATTTAACCAAATCCTCCACATCCATTGTTTCTAGCAATTCTGTGATTTTCTCAAAATATTAGGAGTTTAATCTCGTATTACTAAGAGTTTATTCTCGTAATTTCGACTTTATTCTCGAAATATCACGACTTTAATCTCGAAATCTTAGATTTATTTATTTTTTTTAATGTGGCACTAAACGCCGTCGTAGATTTGAGATCCTGTTGTTTTAGTATTAATACTATTATAGTATTTAGTTGTATTTTGAATTTGTTTTTATATTGTAATTTTTTATGTATTTTTAGTAACTTGTATGTTTTTTTGTCTTTTTTAGAACTTCAACTTATTATAGTTAGTTTCCAAGGCAACTTTTTAAACAAGTATTTTATTTAATCTACCAAAAACATTGTTGCATTACCAAAACATTGTTGATCATTTTAGTTAACAATAACAACACCACGTTCAAACAATAAGAAATCAACTAAATGAAGACTTTTCCCTTCATATACATATTTATGAACAATTTTAGAGACGATTTATGTAGTTTTACCTATCCCTAGTATTAAAAGGATCACATGATGTTGTTTTGGAATCACATAAAATGCTGAAGGAATTTAAAAACATAATTTAATAATAATAAATGCGGTTTAACCGTAACATTATTTCATTGAGTATTTATTTGTTTTCTGTGTGTCTAGTATTCTCAGCAGGGTTCAGAGGTGACCAGTTACTGCGATCAGACGCTGCCTGGTTGGGTTCATGATGTTTTGGGGAATAACTGGGGCTGTTTCACTGGGAAGAAGGTGCAGCCCATCCCACCCCGAAGCGACCCACAATCTCATGCTTGGATTCCAACACAAACTGTAAGTGTCAGCAGTTTTTGTTTCTCTCTTCTGACTCGATTGTTCTTTCATTGCTCTCTATATCTTGATGAGATCTCATGTGATTTCATCAACCTTGAGTGATTGATGCATTTATTGAGTTTTATGATGACAAACATTTGATCTTCTAGGCTCATGAAGCTGCCATACACAAACAACATGGGGTTTGTGGATCAAATAAACTCCGTTCAGAAGTCTTGGAAAGCGGCAACATACAGTCTCCATGAGACCCTCACCATACAGGAGATGCTGAGAAGATCAGGAGGACATGCCTCTCGTATACCACGGTGCGCTCTCTCTAACTGGTTGCACTCGGGGCTTTTGTGAAAAATAAACAACTGATGCCTTAAATTGAGTTATTAGAGTTCATAAATGTATAGTGCAATTTATTTAGAAGCATTTTACAGTAAAAGTAGTGAACTGCATAGGTGATTGTTCTTCTGCAGAATATTGTGTAGTGAATATTAAGAGCAGCAACATTTGATTTGGAAGATAAATGGCCATGTCGGTTTCTCTCTTAGACGTGTCCGGCCTGTGACGGTTTCTGCAGACAGTAAGATGGCAGCCGGTCTTCCAGAACTCTGGGACTGGAGAGACGTGAACGGAGTCAATTATGTCAGCCCTGTCCGCAACCAAGGTGTGTGTGTGTGTGTGTGAGTGGAGAGAGTAAGAGGAAATGCTGCAATCAAACATTGCTGCAATCTGTCCTGTATTGCTCCGAGTTGAGCATGTGATTTATATCAGAAACTTCTTGGTGTTCTTTACCCTCTGCTGTTGAGTTCTGGGAATAGCTTCAATATGCTGCGATTGATTGATGGTTTTCACTCTAATCCGGGAAGTGTGTGCTATTGAATGACGTAGCTGTTCTTACTATAGAACAGCCTGATATATGACGCTAGAAGCACTGCCCGAAAATTACAAGCTTTTTATGTAGTCTGTGTTTGGCTATTGTTTGTTTACAGAAATTTCCCCAACAAAGCTAATACAGTGTTTTTATGAGAAATGACATCTTTCCTAATCAGTCTTTTAGAGTTGAAGAGAAACACAAACCTGATTGTCTTGCTGGCTGCTTCTCTCTGAATTAAGTGAGGAGATGATCGGCTCTTCAAGCGCTGGGGTGACGTGTCTGGAGTGGCTCGTTTCTTTCAGAGCCTGATAGTGTCTCTCTTTTGTTAAGAGCTCCTTCAGATGCTCTGAATACATTAGAGGAGGAATGAGAGGATACAGGGCTGTTCTGTTAGACAAGGAAATGAGGTTGGTAAATTGTCATTTTTCATCTTTAAATGATTTCTTCTCCTCTTCTCAAGCTCAATGCGGCAGCTGTTACTCTTTCGCCGTTATGGGAATGCTTGAAGCTCGAGTCCGAATCCAGACGAACAACACGCAGCAGCCGGTGTTCAGTCCACAGCAAGTGGTGTCCTGCTCCCGGTATTCTCAAGGTAAAGCCCGTGTTGATGTGACCCGTATCTGTGCTGAACTTCAGTCTGTATATTTGCGGTTATAAATCTGTGAATGTTTGCTTTATTACCCTGAGGATTATGGTTACACAATCCGATTGAGATCATAATGGATTCTTTGAGTAAATGTTTGACTTTGGGTTCTTTTTTCTTCCTGCAGGTTTATAAGATTACAAATATTTATTTATTTAGGGATGTAAAAATTGTATACTTGATTTTCATTATTTAATTTTAAGTTTTTTTCTCATTTTAATTGAATTTAAGTATTTTCTTTTTATAAAACCTATTCGGAGGATGGATTTGGGAGAGAAATAAGAGTATGTTAAAGGGATTGTTTTTTATTGTTTTTAATAATATAATGTATTAGTAGTGGTAATAGTGAAATTTTATAAGTTATATTATAAAACTATTGCTACCCATGTTTTTTTATACATCCATGATATTGTTTTCAATGTGGTGGCTATTATTGTTCTTATTATATAAATGTTATGTGTTGATCTAAAATAGTTGTTACAAAAAAAAGAAGAATAATGTTTATACATTTTTCTGGTTTAAGTTGTTCTGATCTAAGTCAGTTTACTTTTATACATTATTTGATTAATTCTATTGTTTATTATATAATTTATTATAAATTATGTAGAATTTGATTCTAAACAACAATTGTCATTCCCAGTGTTGTTTTTTGTATCTAGATACGGTTACCATATATTTTGAATTGTATTGACACTTTTTTTTTTTATGTTGTTGTTGTTGTTTGTTATTTTAGTACTTTGGTTCTTTTGGTTATTTCAGAAAATGAGAAGTCTTGCCTTGGGAACTAGCTAATTTAATTTGAATAAATGTAATAAAATGTGTTTTATTTATTAATAGGTTAATTTTTTGTTACTTTTAGGTACTATAATAACCTTGGTTCTTCCACTCTTTTTCCCCCCAAAAATATTTGCAATTAATTGAATATTCTAAAGTTAACATTTTGGATTTTAGTCTGTATTTTAAAGTTATATATATATATTTTTTGTCTTCTATACAGGCTGTGATGGAGGTTTTCCATACCTGATTGGTAAATACATCCAGGACTTTGGCATTGTGGAGGAGGACTGTTTCCCGTACACCGGGGATGATTCTCCCTGCAAAGTACCTGAGAAATGCACAAGGTACTACGCCTCCGATTATCACTACGTGGGTGGGTTTTACGGCGGGTGCAGCGAGGCGGCTATGATGATTGAGCTGGTGAGGAACGGCCCCATGGGTGTGGCCCTGGAGGTGTACCCAGACTTCATGAACTACAAGGAGGGCATCTACCATCACACCGGCCTCCGCGACTCCGTCAATCCGTTTGAGCTGACCAATCACGCTGTGCTGTTGGTGGGGTATGGGAAGTGCCATAAGACTGGCGAGAAGTACTGGATCGTGAAGAACAGCTGGGGAAGCGGGTGGGGTGAGAATGGCTTTTTCAGGATCCGTCGAGGAACAGATGAATGTGCCATTGAGAGCATTGCTGTGGCCACTAAACCAATCAACAAACTTTAGAGTGTAGATGAATTGGTTAGTTGAAACAAGCATGGCCTGGAAAAGTATTTTGGTCCTTCTGAAAAAGGGAAAACATGTTTGTTTGTTTGTTTGCAAGTTGTAAACCATATAATTAGTTTGGTAAAGTCATCTTTTCCCATGACCTCCAGCGGACAGGTTAAGTGATCAAAGAGACCTTGTAGATTGATCGTTCTGTCTTTTAAGGTCCCTTTTAGTAGCAAACAGTTTTAATGTGAAATTGCAAGACCCTTTAGATTTGATTTGCTCTCTTTTCCCAATTCCTCACACATTATGGAGCTTGAAAGTTAATATTGGCTTCAAGGTTCTCCTCTTTGGTTGTCATCTTGGACTTGTTCCATATGAGTCAAAAATCATTTATGTCTCCAGAGCTTTGACGTTCTCTTGCTGACCTCTAGGGAATTTATTCATCTTTTGTGCCTTTTACTTTTCTTTTTCTTCTACTTTAACACACAAAGTTGTTCTGTCCTTTTTTGCTCTGTTTATGTGGATTTACACAAGGGCTATGTATGATCAAAAACAGCATTTCATGTTAATTTCTTTCCTGTTGGATCTGTGCTAATGAAAGTTGGATGCGTTCAGGTGCTGCAATGTGCCTCAACTGCTTAAAATGTTGTTAAGAAAAGGGATTTTAGATTTTCATTGATCAATGTGAGCTATGAATGTCACATTTGCACTCTGCCTTGTCAGTTTTTACACCACTATTTTAACTGGACAGTCACATTTATTTAGAGAATATCAAGATGGCAAATGCTCTCAGGAAAATCAGTACTTGTGGTTTATTGAACAATCACTTGAGTCCTTTGCCAACAGTTAAGCTGCTCAGGACTATTTTAATGCAATGGTTTTATCACAATCTTACATTTTGCCTTTTTTGTGCTCCTGTATGTCATGATTTTTAATAAAGTTGCTTTTAAGGTACTTTTGAACTCGGGTGTACTTGATTTTTGTATAGCCTAAATGGAAAGAAATGCATGAGGTCAAATTTGTATACATTTATTCCATAAATGAGTTAATTTGAATTGGGTTTCATATTAGTTCAGAATTCACCAATTGCCATGGTCTAAACATTGTACATGCAGACTTTTGAACATGTATCATGGAACCATGCTTAACCGTATTTTGGGGAACAAATTTGTACCCAGAAGTGAGATAATTGAGTTATATTACTTTAGGTATGTCCACATCTGAATAAAAAAAACATTAAACAATGCAGAAATTAAACATTAAACAATGCAGATGACCGCATTAGTACCAGGTTTAACAGGCTATGGTTATCGTGGTATATTTCTAGGACAATGTAAACTTATTATAGGACCTATCCTTAAGTCTACACACATTTGTGTAATTGGTGAAGAAAACTTGAGGGCGTGATCCTCACAACTAAGTTACCATGGTAAATACATTTCACAGCAGTGGTATTTGGTAGCCTACATTTGTGGCGTTTAATCGAGCTGTAGTTTTAGTTATGATCTTTTGGACATACTTTTGGTGACGTTTCAACAGGCCCCTCAGTCTCTGGTCTCGTGCTCGACTGACGAGTCACAAGTTGTGCTTTTCTCTCCGCGGGGCGTTGCTGTTTCTTCCCTCAGAGTCTGACTGCGGATCACCCGCGTCCATGCTCGGCTCCAAGTTACTCACACAGCCATGCAGAACCATCACCCGAAGGAACACTTGTATAAAATCCTGGTGATCGGGGATCTGGGTGTGGGGAAAACCAGCATCATCAAGCGCTACGTGCACCAGAACTTCTCACCGAACTACCGCGCGACGATCGGCGTGGATTTCGCGCTCAAAGTTCTCAACCTCGACCAGGAGACCGTCAGACTACAACTCTGGGACATCGCCGGTAATTTTTTTTTTTTAATTGTCTTTATTTCTGGGCCTAAGGTTGATTTAAAGTTACTAAATAAATACATAATAGGAACAAAATTACACAATTTTATAAATGAATCAATGTGTATAGTAGGTATATATGTATAGATAGATTAGGTTTATCATATAGGTTATAATTTAGCAATTTCATATAGTCTATAACATATTATTTATTATTTATATATAATTATATATATAGGCTTTATATAACTTTATATTGTTATGTGGACCAAACTAATATGAAATATGAAATACACATTCAAATTTGTGGTAATAATTAGGAAGCTGCATTGTTTTATTCTCAAGTGTTGAATAACGTTTCTTGCGCGCGTGCGCGCGCGGTCATGTGTTCGTCGCTCATGTCAGGGAGATTTCCACCTAAAAAAAACAGATGGAAAACACGAACGTCGTTGTAAATAGATGCAATGAACAGGGACATCAGAGAGGAGAGTGGTTTGCCTTCGTTTATTCGTTCCCAAGAGAAAATAAATCAACTCGATTATAGAGATATTTAAGCACTTCAACCTTTACATGATATGTCTTTCCATTTAACATTAAAAAGCCTTTTATTGTAAATAAAACATGACATCTTTTGTTGTAAATGGCAACTATTTATTTCTCAGCTGTTGGACTCATTTATTATAAAGGACGTCTCGTGTTGTTGCACTACTCCGTTAATAAAAATATGTTCTGGGAACGATTTGCTAACTTTATGTGAAAATTATTTCTGGATGTTCTATAAAAGTTCAAAAGGTCCACTTTTTAAAATGTTAATTTCTTGTTTATGCAAACAGTAAGAGAACATTCCATTTTAGAATTTTACAAACATTATGAAATGTTACTTTTCAATATTCTATGAACATTCTGAAACGAGCAGCAACATTTGAAATATGTACAACTAAAATGTTTCAGAAAGAAAGTAAAAAACATTCCATGAACAATGTACAAATAATGGTTGTGTGCTAACATTTTTAGAATGCTACTAAAGACCACAACATTTCTTGAAATATGTTTATTCATAACTTTGAGAGAACATTGCCAGACAGTTCTGAGAACATTCTCTGTTAGGGTAGTTTGCCTCAGTCTTCACTCGGCTGCTGCAGTAACTTCTGACACTAATCCTGAGCACTGAGCGTTGAGTTTAACAGCGTGAGGCTGGAGCTCAGTGGAGTTGATCAATATGAGCCGTTGGAATGTGCTTTTCCTCATTAATGATGTCCAGGCTTTAGTTCGGACCCTTGGGAATGTGTATAAGATTCTCAAAGTACAATCACGTGAATCAGAAAAAAGAAAAAGCATAAAGACTGAAATTCTCTCGCATTGACCCAAGGCTTCAGCTGAAAATAAACCACTCATTGTTGTCTTTGTGTTCTGCTATGATCACCATGAAATGTATGTATGTTCATGTTCTATATATATAGCTGGTATTTACAGAAGACTCTTGTGTGGTTTGTTCTGATTCAATCTCTTCCGCAGGCCAGGAGCGTTTCGGGAACATGACGCGGGTGTATTATCGAGAGGCCATGGGAGCCTTCATCGTTTTTGACGTCACCCGACCATCGACGTTTGAGGCGGTGACAAAGTGGAAGGAGGATCTTGACGCCAAGTTGAGTTTATCCAACGACAATCATGTGGCGGCCGTGTTGCTCGCCAACAAGTGCGATCAGGGCAAAGACGTTCTCACTAACAATGGCATCAAAATGGAGCAGTTCTGCCAGGAGAACGGCTTCGTGGGATGCTTTGAAACTTCAGCCAAGGTAAGGTTAAAAACCGTTTTCATATCACCAGCAGAGTCTTCAGATATTCAGTGTGATGTGCGTTTGAAAGGTCAAGTGAAAGGTCATGGTAAATGATCTAGTCTCCATTCTGTTGGTTTGCGGTTTAATTGGTTGAAAGAATCATTTACATTTGACACACAATCATTCATGTAAGCTTGTTTCAGTCGTGTGATTACAAAAACTTAATGCAGCTTTTTATCTCACAATTCAGACTTTTTTCCCACAATTCAGATAAAAAACAATTAAGAACTGTTAAACTCGCAATTTATGAGAAAAAAAATATCCTGATTTCAGAAATAAAAAGTTTCAATTACCTTTTTTTTGTTTTAATTCCATTGCATAAAAACTAAAACTAAATTGTGGGGTATAAACTTGCAATTTTGAGAATAAAAGGCAGAATTGCAAGATAAACTCTGTAATGAGTCAAAATATTAACAAGACGTTAACTCTCGATTCGGAGAAGAAAAGTCCTTTTTATTCTGTGGTGGGAATTCTGAGTTTTTATCTTGCAATACTGAGAATTATATATATATATATTGCAATTATGAGATTGCACAAAAAGTCAGAATTGTGAGAGAAAAAGTTGCAATTACCATTTTTTTATTGCATGGCAGAAACAAGCTGTCAGTTCAATTTCTGCTCACCAAGGCTGCAGTTATTTGATCAAAAATACAGTTAAAAACAGTAATAATGTGAAATATTATTGCAGTTTAAAATAACGGTTTTCAATTTGTATTTATTTTAAAATGTAATTTATTCCTGTGATCAGAGCTGTATTTTCAGCATCATTACTCCAGTCTTCAGTGTCACATGATCTTCAGAAATCATTCTAATATATTGATTTACTGCTCAAGAAACATTTCTGATTATTATCAATGCTGAAAACAGTTGTGCTGATACATATTTTTGTGGAAACCATCATACATTTTATTTTCAGAATTTTTGATAAATAGTAAATTCAAAAGAACAGCAATCAGAAGTCTTGCGTAACATTATAAATGTCTTTACTGTCACTTTTGATGAAATGAATGTGTCCTCGCTGAATAAACTCTATCTGACCCAACCTTTCGAAGAGTAGCGTGCGAAGTGAATGAGCTGTTGGACTTCTCCTTTTGTGCTCTAAGGAAGAAAATGAGAACAGAATTCTAATTTTTTGGATGAGCTATTTTATTGAAAGACAGTAAATGCTGTCTGACCTTCTCGGCTGTTTTATAGACGTTATTTGTAGTGAATCAGGTGTGTTTGTGTGAAGATCATTAGAGCTGACGAAACCGCTCTCACACTTTCTGCTGACTCACAGTCCTTCGGCTACAGTACGTTATGAATATTCACGAGCTAATTAATGCAGTCACAGCCAGAGATGAGGTGTGTGATCACTCTCTCTCTCTCTCTCTCTCTCTCTCCAGGAGAATATTAATATAGATGAGGCTGCACACTGTCTGGTGAAGCACATTATAGCTAATGAGAATGATCTGCTGCAGTCAGAGGTTACAGACACCATCTCACCACAGCAGGAGTCCAGCCGCAGAGGAACCTGCTCCGCGTGTTTCAGGTCCTGAAGAAGATCTCCAGAGGGTCTCAGTCTTCTCCATTCAACCTCATCCTGACTCTTTCAAGTCTGTCCATCATGTCTTCTCATCTCAGTCACATCTCCTATCGTCTCTGTTTATCTGTGTCAGAGAAGGGACCCTGTTGCTGTGTCTCGGTTTCCATGATAACAAGACTTATCGAACACTCGGCAGAGCAGAAAATGTTTTAAGAGAAAGAGACAGTGGTGAGAAATCCATCTGCAGAACTTCACGGGAACTTCAGTTTCCTGCACAATCAAAAGGCCAATGCTGTATTTAACCATCCATTCTTTATTTTATTATCATTTTACTGACTTGCTTTGCTGGGCAGTCGTGGCCTTGTGGATAGAGCGTTGGACTTGAAACCCACGGTAACCCAAGGTTGTGGGTTCGAATCCTGGCTCCGGCAGGAAATCCACGACTGCTCCCCGGGCGCTGCACAGTCAGCTGCCCACTGCTCCAAGTGTGTGCACTTAGATGGGTTAAATGCAGAGAACACATTTCACTCCTCATTATACTCTGTATAATTGTGTATGTGACAAATAAAGCTCATCTGAGCTTAATTTGTTTGTTGTTGCTGTTAATTTATATTTTTACTGCCTGACAGAAATGGGCTGAATAAGCAAAACCAACTAATTAAAAAGTTGTATTTTTGCCCACTGAGCAGAGCGAAACTCAATATTTCCCATCTTTATTTTTTAGATTAAGTCAAGATCTCATGAATTATGTATGCAGGTCTTAAAAATATTAATGAATGTGAATATTTTTGGTACATACAGTTGCAGATGTGTCTAAAACAGTGTTTTCTGCAGGCTTTCTGAAAGTAAATGTAAGACCTTTTAAGACCAAGTAAAGAACATTTCAGAAATATGTTAATATGGTGTCTAAATGCAAATGTCTTGTATTCTCAACACTTCAAAATGTAAATACTGTCACTTTATTCATTTCACAAAAAAAACTCTAAATAAATAGCTCTCTAAAAATATGGAAATAAATATTACTGAACCTTCACACTGCAAAAGTGCTTGTTTTCCGCCGCAAATATCTGACGATTCTTAAATCAGGATACATGTATTTCAGAAGAACAAATCTCTGCCAATGGACTTCATTCAAAGTGAAAACAAGTTTGGTTTCCCATTGACAGATATTTGTTCTTGTTTTAAACATGAACTCACTTAATTTTGTTACATTTCTCAGACTTCATAAGTTCAGTTTGTTTCTCAAGTGAATGTATCTTGATTTAAAGATGTTTCGATACTTGTATTAGAAAACATGACAAAAATACTTGTTTTTTTTTGCAATGCATGTAACATATTATGCCATGACTTTAACAACTGATGTCTTTCTGCATTGATTTAAACCTTTATTTTGTGGAAGGTCCAATGATGAGCTTCTTAAACCCGCAGAAACCCTGACAAATGTTGTGATTTCTAATGTTAGTCTTTTGTTTTAAACACTAAAGTACCATCAACCAACAACGTTTGTTCTTTTATTTATCAAGTGTCAGTGATATCTACACTCACTGGCCTCTTTATTAGGTACACCTTGCTAGTACCGGGTTGAACCAACTTTTCTCTTCATAACTGCCTTAATTCTTCGTGGCATAGATTCAACAAGGTGTTGGAAACATTCCTCAGAGATTTTGGTCATATTGTCATGATAGCATCACGCAGTTGCTGCAGATTTGTCGTCTGCACATCCATGATGTGAATCTCTCGTTCCACCACATCCCAAAGATGCTCTATTGGATGGAGATCTGGTGACTGTGGAGCCCGTTTGAGTAAAGTGAACTCATTGTCATGTTCAAGAAACCAGTCTGAGATGATTTGAGCTTTGTGACATGCTGCATTATCCTGCTGGAAGTACATCAGAAGATGGTACACTGTAGTCATAAAGGGATGGACATGGTCAGCAACAATACTCAGGTAGGCTGTGGTGTTTAAACAATGCTCAATTGGTACTAAGAAGCCCAAAGTGTGCCAAGACAATATCCCCCACACCATTACACCACCACCACCAGCCTGAACCGTTGAGACAAGACAAGATGGATCCATGTTTTCATGTTCTTTACGCCAAATTCTGACCCTACAGCTCAATGTCACAGCAGAAATCCAGACTCATCAGATCAGGTAACGTTTTTCCAATCTTTTGTCCAATTTTGGTGAGTCTGTGTGAATTGTACTGGATATTTTCACTGTTTCGGACCATTCTCTGCAAACACTAGAGATGGTTATGTGTGAAGATCCCAGAAGATCAGCAGTTTGTGAAATACTCAGACCAGCCCGTCTGCACCAACAACCATTCCACGTTCAAAGTCACTTAAATCCTCTTTCTTCCCCGTTCTGATGCTCGGTTTGAACTTCAGCAAGTCGTCTTCACCTCATCTAGATGCCTAAATACATTGAGTTGCTGCCATGTGATTGGCTGATTAGCTATTTGTGTTACCAAGCAATTGAACAGGTGTACCTAATAATGTGGCCGGTGAGTGTGTGAGTGCATATATATATATTTTTTTTAATTACAGCATGTAGTATTATGTCCTGTAAGGACCTCTGCATTTACCCAGCATGCAGTATAGCAGAGTTAAAGTACTAATAAACATAATCTTTAATAGAGTGATGTCCCTCTGAGCTTATATTTCCCACTGCTATTGGGATTTAAATGAGTTCATGTTCAGCGAAATGCTGCATGATTGTGTGTGAGGTTAGCTATTAGGCTTTGTAGTATTATTTAAAAGAAAAGTTTGTGCAATTAGCTGGAGCAACAGAAGCCTCTGGAGGTGCTGGTTTTACACAAACACCTTGCTGAGAGCAGCATCAGCACATCACTCCAGAGACAGTTATTGAACACTATATGTTCAAAGAAAACCTGCATACACAATATGTGACCCTCTGTAAAAACCCAGCTAAAGTCATGTTTTAGAGAATTACTATTTTCTGCATAAAATCATGCTGTGAAAATATATTCTTGGTATCTTTAATATTGACTGAGTAAGGCCATGTCAAAGATTGAAATCATAGTGAAATGAATGCGCGTAATCAAACTTTGATGCTCGTTATCTCAGAATGATATTTTTTGGGCATTAGCCTGGTTTTTACAGAGAGGGTCACATGTCTATCAGCTACTGCAGACAATGGGCAGGATTCATGAAACGCTTCATTACAAGAGAAACCACATTTCCTTTGATTTTTTTATACAGATGTACTTTGTATGCTTAATGTTTCATAACTTAAAATGTAGTCGTCAATAAAAGAGAAAATATGTAATAATCCTCAGAAATTGCTCGTTTTGGATCCGAGGGACAAGGTGACGTCAGCTAAGAACAAACATTTGCATAAACACTGCCTCCAGAGCAAACCTCGACATAGGCCCCGCCCACTGGTGTTCGGCCGCTAACGGCTGTTGCGACAAAAGCAAATAGAAAGTACAATCACTGCCGCTATCTTGTCTACTCTGGATACAGTATACAGATGCGCATCTCTTTCTGACACAGTCCACGCTTGAGTCTGTCAAAGAACTTGCTTTAACGAGTCTAGTGGTTCCTATGTAATGATCTTAGCCAATCATAACAGTGTCTGATGCATGACAATATTTTAAGGACCAGCTTAAAAACATTCTGTTTTCAGACAGGTTCAGAATGAGGGTTTAAAAGAATATTTTTCCCACATATTTATTAAAATAAATATATAATCTTTATTAAGAGTATAAGCAAACCTCAAGGAACATAATAAAAGAATACATTTTAAAATGTGTAAATAAAAAAAATGGTGTTTCCAAGGAATTGAACCCACAACCGTTTGCGCTGCTAACGCAATGCTCCACCACTGAGCCACAGGAACACCTTAAAACTATGTAGGAAAAGGGTGGAGATTTTATATGCAATTCAAGTACATAAATGTAAAATTTAGGCCTACATTTTTCTTTTGGTTTTAGTTGATTCTCCTGAAAAGCATTGGCACGATGAAAGCTGTTGAGTTTGCAGATAGTAACAATACATATATATATACATCACTATTTATTCATTGATTTTCTTGCCACAATTTTGGACTGCGTCATACATTGAGGAGGTACAGAAGGAGGTACTGTGTGTGTGTGTGTGTGTGTGTGTGTGTGTGTGGGCATGTTTATATGGTTTATGAGGACACAAATTTGTATAATGACATGGGTATAACATAGGTATTACAAGGAGAAGGTGATTTATGAGGACATTTTCAGTGTCCCCATAATTTAAAACGCTTATAAATCATACAGAGTGAGTTTTTTGGGGGAAAGTAGAAATGCACCGTCTCCTGTGAGGGCTAAGTTTAGGTGTAGTGTAGGTGTAGGGCAATAGCACATACAGCTTGTACAGTATAAAAACCATTACGCCTATGGAGAGTCCCCGTAAACCATAAAAACCAACGTGTGTGTGTGTGTGTGTGTGTGTGTGTGAGTGTGAGTGTGTGTGTGTGTGTGTGAGTATGAGTGTGTGAGTGAGTGAGTGAGTGAGATATTCCAGGGCAGCTCTGACCCGACACACAGGGAGGAGAATTCATTTGATATGCAAACTAAAGCATGACCAGCAGGTCAAAGAGTCATTTTCCCGCTCTGATGTGGTGGGCTGACATGATACACATGCTTCTGGATCTTGTGAATATTTTATTGCCCTTGATTAATTATGATTTGGTTATGATGGTAAAATGCCTCTTATTTACTTAAGGACCCTTTCACACCAAGAACGATAACGAAAACAATAAAGATATAATTCTAAAAATAAAGAATAGCAGCGTCCACAACACAACTATAACGATAAAGTCACAAAGAAACGATATCGTTGGAATCACTTCCAGAACTATTTTTTTTTTCCAGCTGATGAACAATAAAAACACTGACAGCCAATCAGAATCCATCTTGCTATAATGTACTCGAGAATTTAAAGCGCAGACGCACGTGCGCTTAGAATAAACAGACGTTATCGTTCGCTAGTGTGGACGCTATTATCGTTATAGTTATCGTTCTTGGTGTGAACGGGGCTTTTGCTAGTTTTCTCTCCCCTTTTCAGAAAGCTTTATTACTACTGTCTTTCATACTTAAATTCACATGCTAATATGCATTACAAATACACTTAAAATAGGTCTAAATTGAACATTCATGAATTTGAAATGCATATAAAATATTTATTTATTTGGATTATACCATTTTAACAAACCAGTCAAATTAATGTGATGCATATTTGTCAGTCATAAAAAAATCATGACATCATATATTATGAACTATTTGATTTTATTTAAATACTTATATTTTCAAAATGCATTTATTCAAACTGCATGCATCTGTTCAATTCTGAAAACATGAACATGGTTAAAATATGGCTAGCTGTGGAATAAGTCATAATTAGTTAAAGTATAACAGATGTATTGATGATACATGTATAAAGCATGTTATTGTGTATTTAGAACAGTTTATTAGTATACTATTACAGAAATATAACACATGTACACGCACTGTATGTATGACTGACAAACATGTTAAAACTGTGGATGTACATTTATATTTGTTTGCAATAAAGTACATCTTAAATTTAGGCTTAATATTTTTGACATATACTTTGCTGGTGATGATTGAAAAGCATGTACTTTTGAGTATAAAGACAGTACAAATAGTAAAAAAAATATTTAATGAATAACTTAAAATGTAGCATTAGAATAACTCCTCTAGATTGTTGAGATACACAAATATGAAAGCTTCCAATTAAGACAACTTCATATTTCAAGTTGACTAAACAAATTTTAAAGGCAGTATAACAATAACTTTTCAAGCTGAAAAATAAATAATAATAAAAATAGACACAAACTTGCATCTTGAAACTTAAGATCATTTTCTATACGTGTTTTTTTTTGTTGCATGAAAGCATGATTTTCTCAAATGCACACCTGGAAATGCATTGCTGTTAAATAGTACACAATCCAGCAGCTTTCTGCGTGTGATTTCAGCACACTATAGTTTGGGATGCATTAATCCTCTTCTTGAGTTGGAGATATGGAATATGAATTGGCATTCAGCTCAGGTTTGTCTCATTTTCTATTCCTCATCTTGTATCTTGTTCAATAGCAGGTTGGATTTCTCAGAATTGAAAGGAGTAGAATCATTCTCGGTCTCAATTACTGAGAGATGTTTTAGTCCATCGATCATATTACAGCCCTTCCCTCATCAACTCTCTCTCTCTCTCTCTCTCTCTCTCTCTCTCTGGGATGTTTGAAATGAGGAGGTGAACTGAATTCTGGGAATGGTTGACCTGCTCAGCTCTGAGAGACCGTCACAGTCTGCAGGAGAACAAGGTCTTTCTGTCACAGAGGAACACTTTTCTTCTCTTAAAGGTTTTGCATCCTTTTCTCTTCTGTAATTAGGTGAAAGTTTGCAGCAGTCCAAAAAAAAAGAAACGGCAAGAAATTGCGCAGACATAAGAATACATTATATTATATTATACTCAGCACACTATAACAAATAAAATATCCAACGACGCAATGTCCCATTTCACTTACTATAACAAACGGTTTAGGGACGTTTTCTTCACACATAATAATAAACAACAAATACACAATTAAAAATGTCAACATGTATTTTAAACAAAAATTGCTAAAAAGCAATTGTTAAATGTGCACTTGTAGTGTACTTACAATCTTAAACATATAATATTGTTTAAATATACTTTTAACAATTCTTAAAAGTAAATATTAATATATTGTAATAATATATTATGTATAATGTTATACAAAATTCAAATTGTGTGCTTGTTGATAATACAAATTGAAATAAAAGACTACTTAAGTGCACAGTCATGACTGTTTTATATTTTAAAGTAAAGAAAATGTATATAATCTTTCGCATGCTTTGAAAAAGTACATCTATTTTATTGTGTTGACTAACATACTAATGCACATGTAAAGTATTTGATTATAATTGTAACTGTTTGATACTACACTTTGTATTTTGAACATTAACGTACATTTTAGTTTAGCATAAATGCTTGTCGGTACAACCAGACAACAGAATTATAAGATGTACTTAAGTGGGTCAAAAAAGCACTAATTGCATTTAATATACATTTGAACTATAATACATTTTCATTTAGTTGTAAACAATAGCAATTAAGTGTCCAAAAACAGTTTACAATTAACGGTTTACTTTTAAGAGTATTATTTCAATAAAAAGTTCTCAAAAAAACATTAAAAAGGTCCGTTTTCTTTTATCATTAGGGAAGTATTGAAAGTTTGTTTCCAACACAGGATTAAAAAATAAATACAAATTAAAAAGGTCATTGTGACTATTTTCTTGCAATTTAAGTTTACATCTCACAATTCAAACATTTTCAAGTATTCAGAATTTCAAGAAAATAAATTCAAAATTGTAAGATAAAAACTCAGAACTGATTTTGTCCAGAAAAATCTGATGAAACAATACTAAACATGACCACACTTAAAATACATCAAACATGTGATACATTGCTGTCACATGGTCTCGTGACATGCATGATTAATTCAGTGATTGCCTGTAATTAATAACTAGCAATTTTTAAGTTTGAGTAAAATGTCTTAACTTTTCAGTCCAATGAATAAAAAACAAATGCCTGATGAATGTGTCTACTGCTGTCTGGAAATGTATTTATTTCATAACACTTCAGCTTTGATTAAAGGATAGAAATCAGTGAAATAGAGTCTAATGAGAGAAAAAAGACTGATCATTACAGCATTAATAAAGATGTGAGGAATGGAGATGATCTGTAAATACTCCATTTGGAGAAAGAAAAGAGCCGTTTTAGAAAAAGGCCAGGGTATTATAGCAGATCAAATCAAAATTGACATCGCTTGACATTTAATTAAAAATAAATGTGCGTGTGCACTAAAACGAGAGAGAGTGAAAGTCAACTGTCTTCAAACTATGATACATTCATACAGCTGCTGTTACAAGTGTTTTCATTCATAAGTCATTCACAACTAAATTCATATATAATTAAATTGTGATGCATGTACAGCAGGATTTAAAGAACATTTCTTTAAATGCATGTGTGTGTGTCAGCATGTCGCTCGTGCGATGCTGCAGATGTGTGTGTGTGATTGTTTGAGCGACACACACACCTGTAGACTGCAGTAATCACTCATCTAGAGTTTAAGCATCTCTGACACCTGCAGTAATGAGAAAAGCTGCATCTGTGCGAGTGTGATATCTGGGAATAATGACACGCATGTACAGACATCAGGAATATGAGAGGACAGAGCTGGACAACAGTCTAATGAAGTTCAGATTTGACCCAAACTATTACTGTCACATAATAGATCAAGCACGAGCAAACAAATGTCAGCAAAACACCCACACACGCGGTATGTGTAGGTATGAGATTGAGATCAATAGCAGACAAAACATTAAACTTCAATATACTAAAATACAAATGTAATGTAAGAATTTATCGTGCAGAATCTGGAAAGTCTATCCTGAAAAGTCTGTCTTGCAGGAATGACTAAAAATGAGCTCCCAAAACGGCTGATTCTGAAAAATTCTGAAATTCTTGAAAGAGTGGTACAACAAGATGTGATGCTTGTCCTTCAAGAGTCACTCTCGACCTATCTGTCTATAAAGCCTATACAAATCAGTCTTCATATTTCACAACACTTCAGCATGTTATTCTTATTAAGTGAGGGTCAATTGTTAGGATTTTTTACCCATGCAAAGTCTCTGAGAACCAGGTTGCAGTTCTGGAAAAGGGTGGCGCTGGAGACTAAACGGTTCCTGATGGTTACACACCTAATTCTTCGCCTTAATTCTTTTGTAGTTCCCATGTGTCTTCTTCACCTGGTTTTTCTTGCCCTGCTGACCCAATGAGCATTTTGGTGTCCAATCTTGTGTAACCATGGAAACTCCATGTTCTTTGAATAGTAATTTCTGTTTTTTGTACATATAGTAATAGATTGTGAGATACTCTTTGATTCTCTTAGCCCACATTTGTGTTCGAGATCACCACTATTAACTTCCCTACATGTATCTGGTCTTATTGTGAAAATTAGACGAGTTCATCAGTGCATGTTCTACCACAGAAAATATCCAAACTCCAGAAAAATATCTAACTCCAAAGCCTCTTCATTTTCAGACCTCTATCCACTTGTCATACAGAGTCACTTTAAAAAAAAAGAGGGATAAAATCAAGTCCCACCCAATAATTCTCATTGAATATTATTATATAATATTATTGAAAAACTAGTTCTGGCTTGTCTGAAGGACATCACTGGACTCTTACTGGACCCCCTGCAGTTTGCTTACTGAGCGAACAGGTCCGTGGACGTCGCAGTCAACACCTGGACAAATCAGGGACTTATGTGAGGATCCTGCTTGTGGACTTTAGTGGTTTGGACTGCTGAACGGTTTATTGGTGCTCCCCTGCCCACCCTCCAAGAACTGTATACATCCAGAGTGAGGAAAAGGGCTCAGAAAATCACTCTGGATCGCTCACATCCAAGACATCCCCTTTTTGAAATTTTGCCAATCCAACTTGTGGACAGTTTAATACCCCCCCATTATGCAATAACCTTATATTGATTTGCTACCACCTCCATCCTAGTAAAGCATCTCCTTCTATTCTATCCCATTCTATCATCTATAGAACAACTGTATATACAATCATTTATGTTTCAAATTATTGTTCTTTTATTTTTTATTCATATTTACATATGTGTATTTTTTTCTCATCTTATTTTTATTGTGTGTCGTTGTTGTCTCTGTGAACTGAAAGCGTATGACACTAAAACAAATTCCTTGTATGTATGCACAAGCATACTTGGCAATAAAAGCTCTTTCTGATTCTGATATTATGCGTCACTCAGAAATCCATCAGATTATGGAGATATAGTAAAATTGTGAATGCAGGTTCGTGTTTGTTTGTCACTATACTGGCTTAGTTCAATGCTCTAAATAAATGACAAAATCTACTCTATTAGTGTTCTCAAATATATGATATGCTGTAAATTACAAAAGGAAAAGCCAAATATTATGTCCAGACATATGTGAAGTAAACTTCTGCAAAGAAAAACACTGAAGAGTCAATCCATCTATCGTATTTCAAAACACTTACCATGGTAAATGTGTGCGATGGAGTTTATGCACAGGAAATATAAAAGTATGTCACATTTAGGCCAAATGATCTAATAACTATTTAATTTAATTAACTGACTGTCAGTGTCAAATGCAGTAGATGAAGAGCACAAAAATATTGATTCTAAACAGCTGTTTATGAATACAATCTCTCCGTACACCTGAAGGAACGTGGCTGATATTGTGGTGGTCTGTTGGGTTTGGTGGTGAAGGACAGGTGTGCAGAGACTTCAGCAGCTGTGGGCACATCTGGACCAGCATCAAACGAGCTGACACCAGCCGGAGCACTTCCTCTAGTGTCCCTTCATCAAGCAGCTGAGGCCATATGTTGTAGACGTCTCTTCACCTCCTCGGATTTCTCTTTCATCCTCTCTTTCTGTAAATCCTCCCGCTCCGTGGACTCCATCTGATAACGAGTCTCCAGTCATTTTCAGGCTTTATTTTATTAGTGGCATGTTATCAAAGACTGAGGTCCTCCGAGATGCTTGTTTGATATTTAATCTTTCCATCGTGGCCTGGAGAACACTATTATACGCCGCTGGCTCCGAGCTGACGTCTGCGCAGCTCTCACACAGACAGACTTTATGGATTTTGACTATTAAAGTGATTTAATGATTATAGTGCAGTCATGTATCTCTCGGTGAGATCAGCGATTCCAGCATGATTTAATTGGTCAGACAAATTGATGAATTCACATTAGTAATAGCGTTGTGTTCACACTAATAAATACTGTACTACACTTCTAGTATGCTCATAAAAACAGTCAAGCCATGTCTTTTCCGTTAGTCTCAGGAGGATCAGACCGCACACGAAAATGTCAGATGTTAACTGGAATCAGCAGATCGAATCTGCTTCGCTGGCTTTACACAATTACAAGTTGTGTTTAGAAGTTACAGGACTGATAGAATGAACAAGTCTGAGAAAGGATTTGAAGTTTGCAAGGTTTTTGAGATTTCTACAGCTTTATATCTTCCACTGAAAGACCAGAAATATAAGTTATACATAATTTAAATATATATATATATTGTTACGGTGCACACAACGGGGATGAACGAGGAAACAAACCAACTAAGGACACACGAGGCGGGAACACAAGACAGAAGGCTGACATAACTCCCCCCCCCCAGAAGGCGCGACCCGCGCCATAACAGTTCCACCGGGGAGGGGGGGCACTCTGGAGGCCCCTAAGGACCCACACGGACAGGATACAGGACGGGGACCTCCAGAGCGGAACAGACAGATGGAGGCCAAGGCGGAGCTGGGAGCTTTGGAGGCCATGGCAGGTGGTTCTTTACTATAGGTACTAGGCTTTACTACTAGGTGGATTAAAATGTTCCTAACTTAAAAACCATGACTCAGGGGACATGGCATGGCACTCCTGGCTGTGATGTGTTGACTGGATCCACGGGACAGACAGAACCAACAGGAACAAAACAAAATACTTTCAAAAACGGAAAATAAAATGAAGTGAATGGGCGCCAATTACTATTAGTTCTGGGCTTCTGTCACGGTGCACACAACGGGGATGAACGAGGAAACAAACTAAATAAGGACACACGAGGCGGGAACACAAGACACACACGACAGCAGGCTGACATATGTATATATTATATTATATATAGATAATATTATATATTTACACACACATATAACATATTACTTAACAGTACTGTTCAGAAGTTCGAGGTTGGCATTTTAAATATTTATATTAAATTTGTCTGAATAATTTTTGGTCCCAAATTTGTATAAGTTTTACTTGTAGTTCACTTTATGGAGAATTTTGGGTTATTATATGTAACAGTTTACTTTATTTTGCTATCCTCACTTACATAATGAACTATAGTGTACTAAAAAAATTATCAAAAATTATATCTGGTGTCTGAATAATTTTTGTTTGACTGTATGTCGAACAATGGTCACATGACCTGCATGAAAAACCAAATGACTTATTAAAAATTTAAAATGACTTATATTCAGTTTTACATTTTTATGATTTAATTTATTATTAGTTTTTCATCGACTCACAAATCCCTTGTTTAGGAAAACATGCTTAGTTCCACACTATATAAAGTGTATTTGGTCATTTTTTTGTGTTTTCTTTTTTGGTCAGAACAAGCTGAATTATTATGGTTATTGTCATAAGTTGGTTTATGTGAGACTTGCCCCCAAACACAATTATAAACCACACAAATTAGCATTTTATTTGAATGAACTACTAATAAAAAGCAATATAATGCAGATTGACTGATAAGCAGAGCTAGTCCCAGCACATCTTTCCTGAGGGTTCTGCTGGCCCGCATCTCTCCACAGCCTCAGCAGAGGAGTATTTTAATTAAAAACTGAATCAGAGATAAACAATCATTCGCAGACTGGGGAGAAGCGGACGGAATGAAAGAGGAGTGTGTAAATGAACAGTTAATGAACTGAGAGGCCAAGCACGGCAGGCAGACGGAGAAATAAAATGCCAAATCTACATTCAAATAATCAGAGGAATGGCGTTTAAATCCTCACTGGAACTACAGGAGCATCTGGACGCTCGTGAGGAGCGATTAAACTGAGCGGCGAATGACAGACTGGCAGGCAGACACACAGACGACAGAAAGAAGCTAATTTCTTTAACCTTTGTGTCTTATTTCCTCCTGCGGTCCATCAGATGATGCTCTCATCTGGTCCAGTTGGAGGACAGGCTGAGGTGATGATCTGGACCCAGCTGTGTTTCTGTCTTCAGTAATGTCTTCTGATTCCTCTCTCCTCCAATCTGTGATAAGTCATCTGGTCAGATCAGATGTGCGTGATTAGATGAGAAAGAAGACTGAGAGAACAGAAAAGAGAAAGCGTGACGTTTATTTCTTGAATTTATCAGTCTCTGAAGGGTTCGGTGAAACAAGACAGCACAAGTATAGTGTTAGACTTTATAGATTTGAGTCAGAACAACTACCAATTGCTGCCAGTTGTGTTTGGACTGATGGACATGAATGTTTTGTATCTTAATGGATGGCAGTGATTACAGCAATGATTCTCATTATATTTTCTAAATTAATGAGATGATTTCTAGTTTTCATAATCTTATAGCAGGGTTTGATCGAATAGACCTCTTGACCCAGACCAAGAATACAACATATACAGTATCTCGCAGAAGTGAGTACACCCCTCACATTTTGAAAATATTTGATTATATCTTTTCATGTGACAACACTGAAGAAATAACACTTTGCTACAATGTAAAGTCGTGAGTGTACAGCTTGTATAACAGTGTACATTTACTGTCCCCTCAAAATAACTCAACACACAGCCATTAATGTCTTAGAGACCTTGTGCTCTTCCACCTTCCGTTAGAGGATGCCCCACAGATGCTCAATAGGGTTTAGGTCTGGAGTAGAGGGTGACACGGGAGTGAATTCTCAAACCTCTCCCGTCCCACTCCCACAAAAATTAATCTCTTCCCGTCCCAATCCCACGAAAAAACTGGGGAAAAAATCCCGTCTCGTTCCACTCCCGGAAGAATGACTCCCATTCCCTCCCACTCCCGTGTTGTTGTTTTTTTTTTTGCCGAAATCTGTCAGTTACAGTAAAAATATAGTACAGATCACAGCGTGCCCACCTTATTAGTTGAATAAAAACCCAAAATGTAGTTTTTTGTTATTATATTGAACTGAAAGCCATCTTATGCACAGTGTTGCACAGATTACATTTCATGTAAATCATCCATGCTAACAAACACGTCTTCAATTCTTTTTTCACTCTCTATAGATTTCTTTTTCAAAGACGGAGTTTCGAAGTTTCTCGCTCAAGTTCACATGAGACCTAAAGCGCATCCTGTTTGCTTAAAAGCGCAACGTTTCGTTGTTATTCTGAGTGCACACAAATAAACGTAGAGTCTTTACAGATTCGAAAGATGTATTAGGCTACTTTTATCTGTATGACCAAAAATTACAGAGATTTTAGGAGCAAGTGAACGCGCCGGAGCCTGTCCTGCAGCAAACGCGCTTCCACACAAACACTTCAATAGCACACATTTCTCTAGGTTAACATCATATTGAGCGGCCATGTAAAGTTGCTACTACATACATCTTTCAGATGAAAAGCCATATTTGAGGTTGATGAATGATAGGTGAGCGTTTGGATGTCCTGCCCGATTGTATTACCACATAGACCAGCCGTTAACAATCTGTCCATCACGGACTGCGTCAATCACTTAACCAGCCACACCAAAGCAAACAGGAGGAGAGCATAAAGAGACAGGGCAACTAGAATTGAGTTCAGAATTAAAATATACAGTTTATAGTTTATTTCTATAAAAGGTATATTTGTGTGTAAAGTTACAATGTCCCGTCCCGTCCCAATCACGTAATTCGTGGTGATTTTGTTTCCCATCCCGCGGGATTCCCGAAAAAATGTCAGCCTCTAGTCTGGAGACATGCTTGGCCAGTCCATCACCTTTACCCTCATCTTCTTTAGCAAGGCAGTGGTTGTTATCATGTTGGAATACTGCCATGCGCCCCAGTCTCCGAAGGGAGGGGATCATGCTCTGCTTCAGTGTGTCACAGTACATGCCGGCAGCACTCATGCAGCCCCAGACCATGACACTCCCACCACCATGATCGACTGTAGGCAAGACACACTTTTCTTTCTACTCCTCACCTGATTGCCGCCACACACGCTTGACACCATCTGAACCAAGTAAATTTATCTTGGTCTCATCAGACCACAGGACGTGGTCTTTAGTCTGCTTGTCTTCAGAAAACTGTTTGCGGGCTTTCTTGTGCATCATCTTTAGAAGAGGCTTCCTTCTGGGACAACAGCCATGAAGATGAATTTGATGCAGTGTGCGGCGTATAGTCTGAGCACTGACAGGCTGACCCCCCCACCCCTTCAACCTCTGCAGCAATGCTGGCAGCACTCATACGTCTATTTCCCCAACACAACCTCTGGATATGATGCTGAGCACTCAATTCTTTGGTCGACCATGGCGAGGCCTGTCTGAGTGGAACCTGTCCTGTTAAACCTCTGTATGGTCTTGGCCACCGTGCTGCAGCTCAGTTTCAGGGTCTTAGCAATGTTCTTATAGCCTACGCCATGTTATGTAGAACAACAATTATTTTTTTTCAGATCCTCAGACAGTTCTTTACCATGAGGTGCCATGTTGAACTTCAGTGGACCTGTATGAGAGTGTGAGAGCAATAACACCAAATTTAACACACCTGCCTCCACATTCACACCTGAGACCTTGTAACACCGAGTCGTGTGACACCGGGGAGAGAAAATTACTAATTGGGCCCCAATTTGACATTTTCACTTAGGGGTGTACTCACTTTGTGGCCAGCGGTTTAGACATTAATGGCCGTGTTGAGTTATTTTGAGGGGACAGCAAATTTACACTGTTATACAAGCTGTACCCTCACTACTTACATTGTAGCAAAGTGTAATTTCTTCAGTGTTGTCACATGAAAGATATTATAAAATATTTACAAAATGTGAGGGGTGTACTCACTTCTGTGAGATACTGAATATACCAAGAATACATATATATATAATTAATTATATAGAAAATATTTAATTATATATAATTTAAATCATTTTAAAATATTTAAAATATAATTATACTATAATTAAACATGTATATGTGTGTGAACACATATATTATATATTTGTAATAATTTAATACCTTCATTCAGTATTGATCAAAAGTGAAAATATAAAGAGTGTTACAAAAATATTTGTTTTAATAAATGCTCTTCTTTTGAACTTTATATTGAATAATCCTAAAAAATTGTCTCCACAAGAATATGATGCAGCACAACTGTTTTCAACACTGATAATATTCATAAATGTTTATTGAGCAGCAAATCAGAGTAATGATTTCTGAAGGGTCATGTGACACTGAATACTGGAATAATAATGCTGAAAATTCAACTTTGCATCACAGAAATAAATATATTTGTTATATATTCACATAAAAAATAGTTATTTTAAATTATAATAATATTTCACAATTTAGCTGGAATTCAATTTATTTTTACTTCTCTTATGTGACCAGTCAGCCAATTTTAATGAGCCAAAAGAAGAAAAATTATTAATTTATTCATTTCAAATATGGAGCCACTAGAGAAGAAGAATATTATATTTGATGGTTTAGACACCTCACAACCACTGGCTGAGGCAATAAATACCTGTAGTACAGTAGAAAGAGACTATAGCGTTATCTGAGATCATCAGAATGACATTAGCTCAGGTCTGAGATCAGTTTAGGTCAGTAAACAAGTTTACAGCAGGTCTGGACTATCAGTAGTATGTTTCTATGCGTTGAAGACGTTCACAGTCGAGAGCAATCAGCAAATTAGTAAAATCATGTAACTGACCTTGTATACACACTCTTAACCTTTTTGTCTGCGCGCGTGTGTGTGTGTGTGTGTGTGTGTGTGTGTGTGTGTGCGTGCGTGCGTCCGTGTGTGCGTGCGTGTGTGTGTCAGAGAGAGTGCAGTTCGTTTCTTGTCTGTTGGTCACGCTCTAGTTTGCATATCAGATGAATCATCTTTCCGAGGTGTTGGGTCACAGTTAAATTGAACATCTTAGAACCAATTTATTCCATTAAGAGCTCCGAGTCCAGGACCGAAATACTGGCAGCCAATTTCAGCTCCTCTAAAGCGTTAAGCATGAAGGAACCGTGACAAAAGATGATAGATTTAGCCAGACAATACACACCATTGCATGAGGTGTGGGCGAGTTTTTAGATTTGAGCGGGTTTATGAAGTAAGATCTCACAATGCTACCGCAATTTTATGTCTCTCGTCAATAGTACCTCATTCTTTTCATTCACAAATGACTTTGTAATTTAAAAGACTGCTAAAATCCTCTCACAACACGGCGTGAGGTCTCCTAAAGAGGCTGTAATTGAGGACGAGCTCCGGCAAGTGTCAACAAATCCATTACTGCTTCGACACTCGTCTAATCCCTTCATTCTCCATCACTAGCCTTTGTGTGTCCACTTTATTTTCCTTCGTTTGAACCGAGAACACGCTGAAAGAGACCACTCTGCACTTAAGAAAGTCAAGCGCTGTTCAAACTGCTTTCATGAGAAAAGAGTTTAAAATAAGGAGCAATTTTGGAGGACTTAAACCTGTCCAAAAGAAAACAGAACTAAAGGTGAGAGGATTAAAAAAAAGGTACATCCACCTTTAATGCAACGCGGAAGTAAGCTGTTTTATTTCAATGCGGGAGACTTCTTATTGTGTTTCGAGTTTTTCACAGAACTAAATATTACACACACCAGAGTTTTGAGACTAAAACGGGGTCTGCAGCGTTTCCATTTTTGAGAATAAAACACTCTGGAGTAGTGTGGACGCCAAGCAGGACCGTAGCAAATGTTACATGTTTTAAAAACAAAAACGTATTCCCTCTCATTGCTGTTTCAGCCTCAAAGAAACATATTTACTGCTGCTCATGTGCATCCCCATCATCTCACCAGCACTGGAGCTCAGAATCATCTCCTGGGACCAATACAGCCTAAACCTCACACATTCTGTCATGATGCTCCTCAGCAGAGGACTTACCCACTAGAATAAGATAGGCAACCGTCTTTAGCCCCTAAAAGCCAAGGGCCCCTTAAAATGTTTTTCATATAGGAGATGCCCATTTAGCATAGATGTGTCAGAGTTGAACGCGCTTTCTGTGTATCCTGTTTGTGGCAAAAGAAAATATACCTTTGAAGCTGTATTTAAATATTGAGCAACAGTGTGTATTATATGTTCGTTTTAAATGCTGCTTAATAATTTATGAGAAGGCCCCAAGTAGCATACTTCATACTTTTTTGGATGATATAATCCATTCGCATTTTTTCGTTTTTTCAGCTTCATTTAAATTTTATAGTTAAAATAACTAAAAATAAATGTATTTTAAAGTTTAGAAATAGACAGCCTTTGGAAAGAGTATGCAGTTGGGAGCCCAGGTTTACGCTAGACTTTTCTCATTCTCGCTAATTCAAGTTTTCATGTGAATGAATCTCTGAAGGGAACCGACTGTCTTCAGAAAAGTTTCGATGGGATTTTCATTTTATCTGAGAAAGTAGTGTTTATGAGCAGAGCGCTGCTGTTTTTGTTTACAGATGTTACGGGAAACCGCTATATTTCTGACGTCCAAAAGCCCCTCCTACTGGTAGAGAACGAATGTGTATTTTTAATAATCATTTATATATTTTTTTTCAGAGTAAATCCAATGCCAAAATCCACCCACATAACCCCGTTTTAAAGTAATATAATTTATACTTATGGCTCATCATTTTTTTTTTTTATATTTAAATGCTCAATTGTGAGGTTTATTATTTCAGAAATGATTTTGTTTCTTTGAAAACCTGTATATCAAGCATCACAACAGTAAGGGAAGCTCAAGGTTGATCTAGGTAAATCCCCAGCTCTTCAGGCTGGCAATAAAATGATCATGATGATTTGATTAGATTGCGCTGCTTTAATTTGTACTCTTACTGCTCCCTTATGAATTTGTGCTGTTGCAAATGACAAAATGTAATGTTGAAATATGAAATGAGCTCAAGTTTAGTTATAAGAGGATGTAATTGACACAAATACAGACAGTGAATCTTTGCTTTGTTCCAGGATATCGCCCTCTCAGGTGCTGTACGGACGTTTTAGAGAAAATCCCACGGCTCATTCTGCGATTAGTTTCCAGATGTGAGATACAGAGCAAATACGGTGCCTTCCACACCGAGTGTTTAACATACAGAAACACAAATGACATATGAATCATGTGCTCTTATATTTACTGCTCTTCAGATTACATTCCAGAAACTGTTCTGTGCACACGGCAGACTGTTGAAGAAACGTGATTGTGAAATCTGTTTATCATCCTGGTGGCAGAGATATAGTTTCAGTATTTGCTGGCTTGGAGGTTTTAAAAGTTAGTTTTCAGCTAATAGTATCAAACATTATGTAGGTTACTACAATGTACAGTATATAGTCTTTGTATGCTCTGCTTTTTAATGAATTTTCAGTTTTGACTGCATGTTGGTGATTGTTCGCATTACCCTTTATTTATATTTCTGTCGTCTATATTCTCTAGCTTGTATGTAAATGCTGGATAACTACGATTACTACTAAAAACAACTAAAAAATGCTGGATTAAATATGGACAAACCCAGCGATTGGGTTGTTTAGACCCAGCGGTTGGGTTACTGCCCAGAAGGATGTGTTAAACATTTAACAACCCAATCGCTGGGTTTGTCCATATTTAATCCAGCATTTTTTAGTTGTTTTCAGAGGTTTTTAGTAGTAATCGGTGAAATGGGTGACTTGTCGTATTTCCAAAAATGGGACCGCATTAAGAAGGAGTGTCTGTAACCTTAACAGCCCAGTTTTTAGGTGTTTAAAAAACAGCGTTTTTATGATTATGAAAAAGCCTGGCAAAGCCACCAATATCTCACTTACTTGCTACCAAATGTCTCGTCAAGCAAAGCCACTTTCAAAATTGTATCATGCATGCAGCATATTGATAGTCAACGGTGAAAAACAGTCATTCGCTCAAAGCAGAATCACTCAGATCTGGACTAGAGTAGCACTGCCACCTAGAGGTGTGCTTTGGTGCTGCTGCTTCACTTCACTATCCAACTAAGCAGGTCAAACGCTAAGATCAGGAGAAACACAGAATACAAAACAACTGAATATGGAATAGCAAACACACACCAACATGTAAACACATGTCTGAGCCACATTATTATTCATGGGTTTCCATTCATATTCATGGGTTTACTGTGGTTTTGACCTCCTCAAGGCTCGTCAGGTTTGAAGAAACACAAAACAAACACCTTTATTTTGCTTTTATAAAAACCCACGGCACTTATACCAAGGTCCTGTAGCAGGGCTCTAGACTAACTTTTTGCACTGGGTGCACTGGTGCGCCTAACTTTTTTTCTTAGGTGCACCGGCACAAAAGTTAGGTGCACCCAAATTTTTATATAGGCAATATTGACTAGTAAACGACTAACTAACAATCTGGTCAACATAAAGTTCTTTATTTGAAGCACAATTCTACAAGAAAGGTAACTTACTGAAAAAGTGTTGGTGCTTAAAGTGCTTCACTGAGCAGAGATTTAAACTTAAAACATCTCAAGATAAATAAAATCTAAATTAAGTGTTTTAAGGGCATCAAACTGAACATCTCGTGGCTCAATGTATTATGGACTATCCTCCATTGCAGTCACATGCCCCTCGGATGGCCAACTCCTGTAGTTTGGCCTTCTTGATCTTTGGCCTCGGCTAAACCAGCTGACCACACTCTCTAGCATTAAACATCTTCCAGACTTGCCTCCTCTACACTGATTCTGATCAGATCTTCCACTGTGTCTGAACGAAGGGATGCTCGAGTGCAGTGCTTCTCAAACCCCCCCCTTAAACCCATAAAACAATCCTGCGCCCCATCCCACCACAGACTACCAAATAATTGCACTAAACATAATGAATGTATTTGTATGTGAATGTACAATGTATTTACAGTTTTTATAACCAATTCTTACTATGCAAAAAAGAAGTATACTTAGGCCTTTCGTGTTATGTTAGAAGCATTTTTATACTCATACCTTTTCTTGATTTAATATTTTGATTTTTTTTAGCTTTATTTTCATTTAAATGTTTAGTTTTGAAATGTTGTATGCATTTGTCATGTTTATTTCATGTCTTTATCTTCTTAAATGTGTGTATATAATATGTATAGTTTTAACTTTTAATTTTAGTTACTACTTATTTGTAAGCCGCTTTGGATAAAAGCATCTGCTAAATGACAAAGTAAAGTAAATAAAAAAAATAACTGTTCTGTTCTGTCTAATCGTCTCTCTGTGCTCATACTGTATTTTAATGCAGCCAAATTCTCAATAAAACTGTTTTACTTTATATATTTGACTGTTTATGTTGTCAGTCAACAGGATAAATATGAAATAGTGACTGAAACACGTCCCTTTAAGAATTCATAACCAGCTCTCCCTTCCAAGAAGCTAGTCTGCACAAAAATACTAATTTATAATTGTATTGAGCCGTTGTCTGATGAAATCAAATAATACACAATATAAGACAAGACAATTCCAGTGCTGTGATTTCTTCTATATTTGCATGTACATTTAGAGAAGCAATAATATCTGTTTTAACTGAACGGGCTCCACTCAGACGCTTGCTGAACAGAGCAGATGCAGAGCTGCGCGCGCGGATCTCGCGCCGTTGCGGCGATCACAGAGACACTCTGAGAGACTCGATTTGTCACTAGTTGCTTTTTTTGGAAAACAAAAAGTTGCTATGGGGGTCTACAAAGGCGCTAAATCTCGCTAAGTTGGCAACACTGCACGCATTTCTACTACTCACCTCTTTCTCTCTGTCTGACTGCAGCAGCACACGTGACGCATTTGTCAACGCGCACACACATAATAAAGGAATATCTGGACTGCGGCCAATCAGAGGGGGGGTCCGCCCTTCACTATCTCTGATTGGTTTAGACCCCGATATAAGCCTAACGGGGGTGTCTTTTGTTGAACCACAGAGTTTCTGAGTCGCGGATACTTTTTTTTTCTTTTCTCGAATGGCTGGACGCACCAGTGCGCCCTGGGATTTTTGTTAGTCGCACCCGAGAGAAATTAGGGCGCACGTGCGACCAAATTGGTCGCACTCTAGAGCCCTGTGTAGTAATAGTGTATAGTATATCCTGTTTGAAAGTTTGGGATCAGTATGATTTTAAGTCTCTTCTGCTCACAAAGGATGCATTTATTTTTGTTTAATAAATAAAAACTAATAAAGTGAAAATTACAATTTTTAAAAAAATATATATTTTATTATACTTTACAATATATTTCTGTGATGCAGTGCTGAATGATCATTACTCCAGTCTTCAGTGTCACGTGATTTTTAGAATTAATTCTAATATGCTGATTTTGTTTAATCAATAGTTAGAAACATCTGTGCTGCTTAATATTTTCTTTGTAACCTGTGATTTTTTTTGAGGATTATTTAATGAATTAAAAGTTAAAAAGAACAGCACTTATTCAAAATATTTTTTTTTTTCTAGTAATGAGTTTTTGTTATGATTTTTTAAATCGATTTAACACATTCTTGCTGAACTAAAGTATAAATTTTTTCAACAAAAAGAAACAAAAGTACTGACGAAGAGGAAGCTGGGCCATACATACCTACAGTGGTAATAGATCTTCTCTTTATCTGGAAGGTTCTTCTGGTCAGTGTTTCGAAGGAGAGTTTCCAGTCTCGGTCCTTCAGTGGATCCCCGCTGAATACTGATGGTTCAGGAACGGGAACTCTATTAGCACTTAAAGCACCTCCACGAGATCGGCTGTACTTTCGTTTGAGGAGGTGGTCACAGCGTGTGGTGCTCTTCTATGACCTTTTCTTGATCATACACTTCATTCTCGCTCGTGCTGCATTCAGACTCTTCACTGCTTCCAGCTGTTTTATCTTTCTCCATTTTTCCTTAAGTAGAGCTCCATGTTCTTTCTTCTAGTTGAGCTTTCATTTTGGCTTCCTCTTCCTCTTCATCCAGACTTTTGAATTTGAATTACATATTCTTTTGGCTGAAAAATGAATTAAGAACGCTTAGATGCATTTCTTAGTATTTGATGCAAAAACTTTCTAGTTAATTCCAAATTTAAATAAAAAAGTAGATATTTAAGTTATCAATGTGGTCTCAGACTTTCATATCCCACTGTATATCATAAACACTAAATGACTAAGATGTTAATTTACTATGGTACTGTTTCATGTCCAAACTCACTGTCTTAGCCACTCAAATACACAGTCACACACTCGACCGCTGCAGCGGCCAGAGAGGCCTAACCAGGGTTATTTTTACAGAACCAATAACAAGTCCTTTATTTAAAAGACACGGTGTTTGGACTTGCATAAGTGAAAAGGTCAGAGCGGCGGCGAGAGCTGAACTGATTCAAAAACCCAGAGTGAAGTGATTGAACGCTGCAGTCTGAGACTCAAAAGAGCTGTGAGGAGATGAAGGTCAAACTGACGTCTCAAACCGTTTCCAAAGATACAATATTTATGGAGTCTGACCTTAAATGCCAAGACAGGAAGTGAGTTCTTGAGCGCTTAGGCGGCGGTCTGCGTTCTGATTACAGAACTGCATGAACTTCTTGGCACAGCGGCGAGGACGCAGAGTTCTGCGGAGCAGGAGACGTAACGGATGTGCTTCACGTTTGCTCAGAAGCCCGTCAGCGTCTGCGTCCAGCAGAGTAAAGTACAGACGGAGAGTTTGAATAGACGAGAGCTGAGGACATGAGGACGGGCTGCAGGTGTCCTGAGAGACAAGAACAGCATCTTACACTTCACACACAACACAAGTCATGACAGACGTTTTCTAGCATTTAAAATCATTAGAAAGATTACAAAGTGCATGCATGCAGAAATTAATGAAACTATATTTTCTGATTTTTTCTGTACTTTTAAACTGTTATTTTAGTATTATTTGGTAGCATTATTAACATTTTAATTAGCTTTTATTTTCAGTTTTCATTTTAATTTTTTAGTATGTGATTTCTTTTTTAAATATTTCTATTAAGCTTTATTTACATTTATTTTAATTTTATTCTAAATTAACATTTATTTAATTTTAGTGATTTTAGTACTTCAGTTTAAACATTTAATTTCAGTAAGTTGGCATCATTTCTATTATGTTTTTCATCAAAAATGTGTATTATTATTTATTGTTAGCTTTAATTGTATATTTAATTCAGATTTAATTTTAGTCATTCTTTTCTACTCCAATTTAAACTTATCTTATTTCAGTCAGTTGCACAGGCAACATTTCTCATTTTCATTTACATTTTTTAAGTTTTATATATATATATATACATACATACGTACACATTTTATTTCAATAAATAAAAATGTTTTTTAATAGTTTAGTTAACAATAACAACCCTGTTTTAAATGTGATGTGCGTCATTTCAGCAAGGAAACTGAATTACAAAAATAATGTTCATACATACAACATTTGAATTAATTTGAGTCAGAAACTGACCTTTAAGGTTGAAATGTGGTTGAAGTAATATTAGTTGCTGCTTCAATTTAGATTTTTTTTTATTGTTGTAAAAAGGTTAATAAAATACTTATAAATGTTGATTAAAATGCAAAACTGAAATGAAATTCAAGTGATTCAGCCTTGATCCATGCTGTTGATTCACTCACCAATGAACGCTGAAATGTCGCCTGGGAGCAGATCAATGTTATGAAATTGTCAGTAACTTGGAGGAATTGTGAGATACAAACTCAGAATTGTTAGAAAAAAAAAGAAAGCATCACAGAGTGACCATTTATTCTGATGACTCAATATCATGATGTCTAATGACTGTAATTGATGCGTGCGTATCTAACCTGTACTGAGAATGTGAAGCACCACTTTCAGCTTCCTGCTGGAATGCTTGTATTAAACTCTTGAGAAAGTCTGCCTTTCGTACACCGGGACAATCTACACAAACACAGACAAACATCAAAGATTTATATTGTAGAGAATCAAATAGGCTAAGATTTGAGGTTGTATTAAAATTCATTGACATAAATACACATTGCAGATACACATTCAACATACAAAATTATTTCTGTCATGACAACTCTCGGAGGGGTTGGCATGGTCATGTACATGACAATGTTAATGTTAATGTACTGGGTCTTGGTGGAATAGATCTGCTACGCTGCTGCGACAGAGCAAGTACCGAGACTTGCTATTGCCAATACATCCACAACATGCTGCTGTGAGCATTTAAGAGATACTGCTGCTGCACATATAACATATGAATAACCCCCATATAGCATACATGAATCACCCCATAGCAGATCCATACAGGTGGAGCTGGGGAAGGAGGAGGGTTTCTGGAGTGTGCTGCAAACTGCTACCACAAACATTAGCTAAGTATTTGAATGTTGAGCAGTAAGCTCATTGGCCACCAATTCGGGAGAGAACCAATAAGCTGTGCCATGTGATGATGATGTCATTATGTCATACTGAGTTAGATCTATCAGACTGCGCCATCTAGAGTTTCATGCCTGAACTTTGTATTAATACAAACGTATAAAATTCTAATTCAAAATGGTATATACAACTCTATAAAAGATCCTTTAAATGTACTTATGATAAAAATACATATTTTCCAGACAAACTGGTGCTGCAATATTGACATTTTGGTGGTTCTTCGCCCTAACATAAATGCCCATGAGTCTAGTATTGTATGGAAGCTTATTTTTGCCATGGAATAAAAAGAGGCGGCTTTCTCAGAATTGTGAGAAAAAAGGTCATAATTGTTAGATATAAACTCAGAATTGAAAGATTCTGAGAAAAAGTCCAGTATTGCAATGTCTCGCAATTCTTTTTTTCTCAATTCTGAGTTAATCTCAATTCAGACTTGTTTTTCGTACAATTCTGGGTTTGTATCTTACAATTCAGAATTTTCTTGCAATTATAAGTTTGTATCTCAAATCAGGCTTTTTAAACGCAATTCTAAATTTAAATCTCTCAATTCTGAGTTAATCTCAATTCAGACTTGTGTTTCTTACAATTCTGGGTTTGTATCTCACAATTCCTCCAAGTTACTGACAATTTCATCTCAGCGGTGTAAGAATAAATTCTGATTTGTGAGATATAAACTAAAAATCATGAAGGAAAAAAATGGTTTATTGTGAAATAAAAATTCTGAATGGTAAGATTATAACCTTTAAAATGAACTTTTTATTTGTTTTACTCCTTGGCGGAAACAAACTTCCACATATGGCCTATATGACACCTTGCATAAACAGCTTGGTCACGTCTAGATTTAAAAGGGTAAATGCATGTTTTCCCTCCACTTGATTTGTTGTTTTATGTCACTTCTCTAATACTGACCTGAGAGAGGAGTGTGTGTGTAGCTGTTGTTGATGATGAGCGTGTGTGTTTCCTGAGTGCTGTAGTCAGGCAGTTGGTTCCTGCACACAGTACAGAATCATGTAGTTTTCTACACTCACTAATACACATACAGACACACAAACCACCTCCTACCTGGCTGAACCTGGCTGTGACACTGAACGGCTCAGTAACTCCCATCTGCACTGCATTCTGGGACAAAACGCTCTTCTGAGCCTTGAATGGGCGCTTGCCAAGCAGACATTCGCTCATGTTCACAGGTCTTTAAAGAGTCTAGAGGGTAATAAACAACACAAATTAAGTCTGCAAAACACGCAGATGTTGAATTGATAGTGAATTGGTGGGTTTTTGTTAAATGTGAGCCAAAATCATCACAATTAAAAGAACCAAAGACTTAAACTACTTCAGTCGGTGTGCTTTGAATTTATTTAATACACAAGTTTCACAATTAGAGTTGAATTACTGAAATAAATGAACTTTTCCACGACATTCTAATTTATTGAGATGCACCTGTATACATATATATATATTTATATATATGACTGATGAATTATATTTATACATAATATTATCTTTAATATGAATAATCTTAAGATTTATGAAAAAATACTTACAAACGAAAAAAAAGAGCAAATTAAAGCAAGGATGCTATAAGCTGATCAAATATCACTATAAAGACATTTATAATACCACAGAAGATTTCTATTTTAAATACATGTGGTTATTTCGAACGTTTAAATTTACCAAAAAATCCAAATCCAAAAATTTAAAATACAGTATAAGTATTTTAAAGCATATGTTCCTCGCCAGGTGTTGGACTTCAGCATCACATTACCTCTGTATAAGTTCCATCGGTTTTGCATTCTGGAATAAAGACAGCGAAGGAATCTGAACGAGTGCTGGCCCACTGAGCTTGAGAGCGAGCCAGCTGACATTTAGCCCTCAACACATCTGCTGACAAACACAAAACCTTCAGGATAAAAAAAAGAGCCTCGGACAGCAAATGAGATGTCTTTGTTTCCTGTGATCAACCTCACCTGTGCATGTGGACACTGCAGCCGTCCTCAGCTGTCTGTTGATGCACTGCGCACGCTGGAAAGAGCAGAGATTTATACATTCGGCACACACAGCTTGATGGTGCCCTCTAGCACAGTCCAACACACACTCCTGACGCCACTGCTTGTCCAACACCAGCAGCTAGAATTAGAGAACGGCAGGGGGTCAGTTTCTTTACACCTGGCTGAATGTGAAAGCCTAGTCTGTGTAAAAACTCTCAAAAAAAATGGAAACATGGTGTCTGGCTTAAGAACAGCAGACTACTGTCATGAAAAACGCTGGAGGTCCCATGATGGGAAGGTGATGCGAGACGGTTTAGACATGCTAATGAAAGATTTATATTAATGCACTCTCTCAAAGAACAGATTATCATTTGAAGGCAAGCAAAGAGTGTACATATTTATATATTAAACAGCCCCAAGATTAAATATTCAAAAGTAGTCTCCTGCAATTGAATTTGGCAACCTCGTGTACTTTAATTATAGAAGAAAATCACAAATTTGGTCAGATGGCAGTCTGAATTGGCCAATACTGTAATAAGATATAACATATCAGAGCATACATCTTCCAAGTTACTACAGGAACAATCTTTCTATGCCAGATTCTAAAAAGTAACAGTTCTATATCATTTCTATTGTACATAAACAAGTTCTGATGTCCAAATTCACATCTACAGAGATGTATTGTGGAAAAAAACAGGCAAACAGTTTAGAATTATAATAGTGGAGGTCTCATTACCCATGAATATCCCAAACATATGTGGCAGTGTTTACTGAATCTATGAAAATAATAGAGCAGTGTGTCCTTTAATGAGGCCTGAGAGAGAGAGAGAGAGAAAGAGAGAGAGCTTGCAAAATGACTTGCACATGTTCAGAAGTTTGAGGAAATATCTCCATCTCTGATGAGTGTGTACATGCAACACACAATCATTACTGAGAAACCATGAAGACCTTCAGTTCTCAGAAAAATATCTACCAAATTTTCCATAATATGCTGTAAAGGGCAAATACATGACCCATCAGATTAAGAATTTAATCAATGTTTCTTCTCATTTTTGTCATTAATCATGTACATATTATTTGCCCGATTTGTTTTTTCCTGTGTGTGTCAGGATGCACTGCATGTTTAGAAGTTATACAGCTGTTGGAAAAACCATTTTTTTACACATTTATATTTACAAATACATACACAAAGGGTTTAGATCTTAACTGCAAGAATATAATATAAATGCTAATATTTCAATAACAGAGTCAAGGTATTAAAGTAACATTGGACTCTAGGTTATGCATTTGCTTAAACAGTTACTGATGCTAATTTGCCAAAATCATCAGGATGGAAACTTTCCAAACCTTCACAGTCTAATTTCAGTGTGCAACAGCAAATTAAAGATTGCAAGTGACATGAACACGGCTGCGCTTAAACCTGCTCCTGCCAAGTGTGCAGTAACAAACATGGAAAGTCAAGGATGTCTCTGTTGGAGAACAAGGCAGCACTGTAGGCATGTCATTTTATAACTGTGAATGAAAATACATACCCAGTCTGAGTGGCCTCGGGTGGTTGGGTTTAGTAATGAATGAAATATGTGGTGACACTTTGCTGACAGGTGTGCGTATTTTGAATTTAATGCCAATATTTTTTTTGTCTTTAACATATGGGCCTTTAAAAACAGGGTGATTATAAAAAAAAAAATCTGTATTCCCATGTGCTTTTAGACAAAACTCTTTTAGCCTGATCAGATTAATGTAGCTTGTGCTCAAGGCATTTCATTCTTTTGCAGGTTAACAGGTGCATGATTTGACAGAAAATGATGACAGAGCGATACTAAGAAATCCACAAAACCCTTTTTATTTCACTGGGTTACATGTTAAATATTCAATCTTTGTGACTTTTTAGGGTTACTGATATTTAGAAAAAAGACAAGTCCCTCATATATGTAATTCCCTTAATTTCTTTAGGCAAGCAGCAAATGTATACGTTTATCAATGGATCTGACATGTTCAGAAGATTTGTCCTAATCATCTTCCATCGTATTACCCTATATTAGGCTACACAACTGTACATTTAACACATGCAAGATTAAATAATTTATTTTCGTCTCCAGTCGTGAGTTTACCTGATTTTCGCACGTCATCTTTATCGAATCTGACAACAGAAAGATGAGTAGTAAGCGACAGGTGAACGGTCAACGCCAACATGATTCCCACCAGAACAGCCCACTCTCTGAGATCCGTCACGTTTTTCCCGCCTGCGTGTGAATTTAAACACAAGGCGCGCGTCCTCACCACTGTAACGGTCAGGATTCAGAGGTTGAAGACGGCGGAAAAAAGCCCGCGTTTACTCAGGTTGTCATAGCAACCTAACCGTTCATTTTCGACAACGAGAACCAACAGACAGACGATAAAAACTACTTATTTTGACCAAAATAATATAACCTTAAAACATTGAAAACGACATGTCTTCTGGAATAGCCTATCACGAATGTTGTTTGAGGAGCTGAACACAGTTGACTGTGCTGCCTTCACATTTCCACACAGAACCCCTCCTCAGGACGGCTAGGAGGATGGTGAGTTGGTTCTTGTCTTCACCTGTCTAAACTGTTTAATAGTCGCTGTTTGTATTTTTTACTTGTTTTTATTTAAATATATAAATCGAACATAGTAATTTAATAGCACATTGTGTTTGGCAAAATTGAGCTTTCTTAACATAATTTCAATGTTTAAAGCACCCTCAAATTAAACACCATCCACAACATAGTGCGGATTACCATGGGAAAAAAATAAATACAGTTATTTTGAGGAAAGAAAAAGTTATATTACACTAATAGGCCTACAGTAATACACTAAATATATCAGTCACAGGATAAAAGAATAATTGCTAATTAATATTTTTTGACCAATGTTGTTGATATGACTTACAATGTCATTAATGCATTCAATTTGAATTATAAAAAACGTCAACCTCAATTAGGGACACAGACAAATAATTCAAAGTGGTAATATTTTATAAGGAAACTTTATGTGTGCTTGTGAAATTCACTTTTCATCTCGAGACAGAAAGAAGTTTTTGCAAATTTCCAGTACAGCAGATAATGTTTGATATTAAAGAGTACAAAAGAAAAATAAATCATAATTCCAAATGCTTTTATTCAACTTTGCAGACATAGGAGCAGGCTTTTGGTCCAAGTCTGTTCAAATCTTCTGAAGCCCATCTTCCCAACCTTATCCCCCTCCCTCTACCCTTAATTTGTTCTCACTTCAATTCAATGCTTCCGATTGCAAATCACCCCCGCCATTCATTACAGAGCATGGTTGGTATTGGATACATGATTGCATAGATTTGTTAGACAGTAGTTTAATTTTAATTAAGACATAATGGAATGTTCATTAAGACTTCAGCTCTCCCACTTCTTCCCCTCAACCTCCAGAGCTTTACATTGGGTCCCTGCCCCTCCCTGTAGAAAGAGAAAAACGAGTGCACAACAAAAGGAAAAGAAAAAATGAGTAGGAGAGAGAGCAACCTGCAACTACCAGGCACATTTGTACTTATTTCTGACTATATAAAATTCTCTTTTCCACTGTTGATTCAGCAGCGGTGTAGTCATAGGCTCTAGTGGAGGGTCACTACAAGGCTATGCTGCTCACATCAGCACTGAAGCTCTCACATGGACATTCAGTAATATCTGAGAAACAATTGGAGATGGACGTCAGATGGACATTAGCTTCAGTTAATAAATCCTTAAGGGACATGTCTACTTGAGACAGAGAGTCAATAAGAGAACGCTGTATGGTCGATCGGGGAGGGAAAACAGTACTCTGCAGGGGTGAAACTGCTCATTTTATAATCTTTGCTTTTGACCTGAAGCCCAGTGTGACCGCCATGGGCAGTCTGACAGTTCTGTGTACTGGAAAATAAGTATGTACAGCGTAGAATCCTGCCAACTCAAAATTTCTGGAGGAAAGAAATAAAAAAAGGGAGGAAAAGGCTGAGGTTAAATTTTCAAAGAGTTCCACCGATCCAGCAAAATAGGTTAAGAGAGCATGTCACAAATTGCCAATCAAAACACGTGTTGAATCATTGACATTCGTTCCATTTTCCTACGATATACAGCCTTGCCATATGCCAAATAACATATTCAAACCCCAAACCAAACCTCCCACCCACCCCACCAATTCTAGGAAGAAAAACAACAAAATCAAAACAAAGAAAAATAGCATTTTAAGTGGAAAAGCTTGTGCCCTGCCCACCGGGGTAGAGGGTGCAGGTTAAGTGTCTAGGCATAGACTGAAGCCAAAGCTGATTCTTTAAGCGTTCTTTAGTTCCATCCCAGAACAACCTAGTAGATTTAATAATTATTAATATTTTTATAATTGAATGAGCCCAACGGCTCAACTGTCTTTATAGGTTACTGCTGGAGAGAAATCACTTGAAAGCTGGAAAAACACCATAGAGTCCTTTCATATTATGCATGTCATTTTAAAAATGAAACCGAAGAAGATTAACGTTTCTGAGCTGTGGCTACAGTCCAAAGCTACACACCCTCTTCCCTTGACACTGAATCTGCAATATTAAACTTCTCTTTCCTTCTATCCTACGTCTTTTCTTAAGCGCTCCAAGACCGACATGTTTAACACAGAAACAAAAGGTTATCCCTCAATGCGTGGCAAGCTTCATCAACAGTTATTTGCTCTTGCCACAATGCCATGGTAACCCCCTTCCCCCAAACATTTATCCCCCCTGCCCCTCAGGTGTGCTTTGAATTCCCATTTCCAACACTCTTAAATATCTTCCTCTTCCTCAGGAGCACTGATCTCTTTAAGGACTGGATGGTTGAGAGAAAGATAGATGTGGCTCCATCCAGTGCTCTCATCTATCTAGTCTGTGAGAAGATCAGCACTGATGCAGGAGAGAGAACTGCTCCGGAGTTCTAGAGTTGGCCCTTAGAGGTCGCTCTCCCCATACAGGGCGGTGGAGAAGGACATGTAGTCAAGAGCACCCGGCGCTGCGTCGGGGCCCGTGTACGGTGCCATTCGGGCAATGCAGTACTCTGCCTGGTCAGGAGGAAGTTCACGCCTCAACTCCTCGGCTGTGATGTAGTTCTGAAAAGGAGAATAGGCAAGGGATGGGTTGAAGTTTATAACAACAAGGCACTCTTGGAGGGACATCCAAACATGCACATTCATACCTTGTCTCCAGCTAGAATCTTAAATGAGGCGATGACCTGGTCTGCAGTATCCGTGTCAGTTGTTTCCCTTGACATGTAGTCAATGAAGGCCTGGAAGGTCACTGCTCCACTGTTGTTGGGGTCAACAATACCCATAATACGAGCAAATTCTGCATCACCCTGAAGAACAGCGATTAAAGGTTAACCCAGAAAAACCAGGAGGATAATCATGAGAATCAACATTAGACACCATATTTGATGCAAATGAAAACAAGGCTGTAAGAAATTGACATACAGTTGGTTCAATGTGTTGATTTGAAGACTTAAATGGTCTCATGAATGGTAAACTCACTGAATGTTAACTTTACATCTATCCCTCAGCCCCATTTTTATTTGAGCTGAATTATTACTGCATCTAAGGTGTTTGACTATGGTCTATAACAGGGTGGCCAACTTTGGTTCAAGGTTCAAGGTTCTTTTATTCGTCACATACTCAATTATACAGAATATAATCCGTAGTGAAATTTAAATCGGGTCAGGTCCGCTCAATGGACAGTGCAAAATATGTAACAACACAAGAGAATATGTGTTCTGGACAGCCAGGATTCTGCAGAGTTTTGCTTCAACATTAGCCCTAACCGGACGGTAATTGTTTATCAGGGGGACGTAAGTGATGTTCACCATTTACAGGGGGTAGTTGGTGATTTTAATGCCGTCCGAATCCAGGATGTCAGTGTTTTTCTCTCACCAACCTCGTAATTTTTTTTGACAAGTAATGTTGTACTTCGGTGTAATTTGAAAACATATTTATTTCTGAAATGCTGGAAATGATTTAAAACAATAGCGAGTGAGAGCAGAAAGAAAAGAAAAGCATTTAAACATTCAAAATGGGTCTTTATTATGGCAGAAGCAGGTATGCAATACAATTTTAAAATGTGTATTAGTAAACCTTAGACCTTGTTCAGGTGTGTTTGATTAGGGGTAAAGAGAAACCCTGCAGGACTGTGGCCCTGCAGGACTGTGGCAGGACCAGTTGGCCAACCCTGGTCTATTAGAATCTATTCAGTAATCCATTTCATAAAATAGAGATTTGAAAAATATAAAAAGTAAATCAACAATATCCGACGAAATAGATATTTTTTTTAACAGCAAGCAAAAGCAGAAGTTTAGGAGAAACTGTTGTTTTAGATTGAGAAAGGAGGTAGCAGTACCAGGCTGTTCCCAGTGGAAATGAGCAGAGCACGGAAATCTTCGCTGTCCATTATCCCCGTGCGCTTCTACAGTTCGCAAAGGGAAGGATGAGAAAAGAAACCGGAAGGATGCATGTGGAAAGCAGAGAATTTAGGGCGATGAAGTGGTTGTACACAAACAGAGTTTGATTGAATCAGAATGAGTTTGTACAGAAGACAAGAAAGAGAAAGAGGGAAGTTATAGCAAGGACAAGTGAAAAAAGAAAAAAGTGAGAAACAAAATATAAAAAGCAAAACTTTAGTTGACCTGCAGAGGGCACCATTTCAAGCAGCAGCACAACAGGTGAGTGAGGGAGTTAGTGAGTGATGGAATGAATGGAGTGAAGTGCTTGCGCGCACAGACACACACACAGAGAGACAGACAGCAGCCATTGTAACCCTTTCTTCTCTGGGCATGCTCATACCTGCTTGTCGGTTTCTACGTCGTAACCCAGACTGATCAAACAAGCCTTGAACTCCTCAGCTTGCAAGAGTCCACTGTGGTCCTGTGGTAAGCCAATCACGCAAAGGGACGCAGTGGATGAACCAATCAGAGCATGCGGATTAGGATTGATGATACCGATACACAATGACGTAACAGCACGTGTGGGATGGAGGCATTGGCATGACAAAAAAGATGGAGACAAAACATTGTGGATGTCAGACACATGTGCTAAACAAGTATATGAAACACTTATGACAGTGAGTGACCTGATTTCTTATGAACATCAGACAGAACATTCAGATCATGATATTATGAAAGCAATTTATCATTGTCTCTCCTTTTACCGTGGCTAAGGCTAAATTTCTCCACTCTAACATAAAACCCCCTAATTACTTCACTTCCACTAGACTATATTTACATATTGGCTACTGGTAGCACATTTCAGGTCAGAGGTATTTGACGCACAGTATATTTCAGACGTTTTCCTTCCCATTAGTGCCAGAGTAAGTGGAGAAAATGGAGCAATGGAACAAATATTAATACAAGCTGAATCAAAATTTTAAACCGAGGTCCAACCAAGATGCATCAATCACCCTGAAATTAAACACAGCCATTCACCTTGACATAAGCAACGAGGATTCATTTTTACATATTCTTCTTTGTACGGATACTTTAATCCTCTGCAATGTCATGTATTTTGTAGTGGCCTGCTGCTCAAATCTCTTTGCTAACACAGTTTAAAATCACAAACCCTATGCATATTAAAGGAACAGTTCACTCAAAAATGATCACCATATTGTCTTTTCAAAACGTATTACTATGACGTATATGGAAAACAAGAAGTTAGACTCCATTCTCATTCACACTTGCACATATTAAATTTTGGAGCAAGACATTAGGTTTGACATCAATGATGGAAAACGCCCAATGCTTTCATTAAAAATTACAGTTTGAGTGATCAATTCCTCTACTACACTAACCTTGAATGATTCATGGTCATACAAATACTTTTTATTTCACCTAATTTAAGTAAAGTCACACAATTTCACACAGAGTTAAACATGCAAATGAGTTCCTGACCTTGTCAAAGTGATTGAAGGATGTGCGGTACTCATGAAGCTGCTCTTGGCTGATGCCTTTAGCATCACGAGTCAGAATCTGGTTCTCGATCTCGTTAATGGTGCGGGCAATTGTAGTAAGGAGTTGCTCCCAACCAACACGAAGGTGCTGTAGAGAAGAAAAAGGCAATGGAAAAACTGTCAAATAAAAAAACAGATGTGAATAGCTAAACAAACGTAACACTAGCTGGGAACAGCTTGTACACACTTGACCTAAACATCTAGAATTCCTGAACAGTGCCAACATCATAGTGTATTTGCATATACATACCTCCATAGTGTAAGCAGTGTATTTGTTGTCAAATATAAGTGCTTCCTGAATGAGCTGATGGTCTCCCTCCAGTTGGTCGATGTTGGGTTTGTATTCAATGATGCTCTGCTCATACTGACGGAGGTGGGTCAGCTGATCTTCCAGCGTTCCATTCATCTCTATTGATATCCGCCCAATCTCCTACAAACATCATGCCATGGAGACAAATTAATCATTCATTACTTTTCTTCTTGAGAAATGATAAGATCATTAAGCAACACAAATGGAGGCGACTATACCTCCATCTTATTTTGGACCCATGGTCCAATTATGTTGGCCTGGTTGGCAAACTGGCGTCTGAGATGGTCATTAGACTGCTGACGAGCAAGTTCTTCCTGAAGAGCCTGATCACGCTGTGGAACCAGTTGCTGAACCTGCACATTGACACAAGATAACATCAACAATTGCAATCACAATTGTAAAACTACACCCACACACTTGAAGGAAGCAATGTCTCATTCACAATACAAACAGATCTCACCTTCTCCCACTTCTTGTCAATGCTCTGAGGGGTGATGGTGGTGTAAGGATTGTTTCCAGCTAGTTTGATGCCATTGTACTGTGCGATTTTCTGAACTTCAGACTGGATGGCCTGGATAGCTTCCCGCTCCTTATTTGCCTCTGAAAGAGTTGATTTGAACTGGTCATGAGCCGTTATCAGTCCCTACAGGAAGAGAAAGTGAAAGACGTTAGGGAAAGGATTCTTGCAATCAACATTTTATTGTTCCCTTCACTTGGTTCTAAAATTGACCAGGTACTAGCAACAAAACAAGGAACTCCATTTCAAAGATGGAAAAATTAGCATCTGACACACACAACCTCTTCAAAACATAAAACGCTCTCCTCTGTCCCCCATCCGGAATGCTGAATCCCTGACAATTTTCAAGATACCTGAAAACTTATCTCTTCCGTCATCACATGACTTCATCTTAAAAAAATAAATACAAATAAAATCCTTCACTGTCTTTCCTTAACTTTGCTATCTTTCCCTTAACCTCTCACTGTCTGGCTAGAATTTGCTCTGAACAATGCCTAGAAATTTGTATTACAAGCACTTCCGGTGTCTGTTTGCCTCTTTATAATGTATTGCATATTGCATTCCTCAATTGTAAGTCGCTTTGGATAAAAGCATCTGCTAAATGAATAAATGTAAATGTAAATGTAAATTAGGAATACACAACATTTTACAGTACCTGGATCTCCTCGATGTTGTGTACAATGAACATATCCTGAAGGTCCTCCATAGCTCCCTCCATCCAGTTGTTGAACGGTGCTGCTCTCTTCGCGTACTCTAGGTACAGCTCATCAATAGACTCCAGCTGTTTCTCTGTTCTCTGCAGACCAGATACACACACAGTCAGCATGGTAACATGTATAAATATGCCAGAAAGTGTCTCTCAGAGAAAGCATGTGTACTTCGAGAGATTCTCTGCGACTCTGTGTGAGGGAACCCAGAGCATCCCATTGCTCACAGATCTTCTGACAGCGTGCATTAACACTCGGGGAGTCATAGTAGTCCAGCTCACTATAATACAGACAGAAGAGTTTGAACACATCTCTTACAGCCTAAATTTTGTATTTGATTAATTAGCCCTCTCTGTTGTGTTCTCACTTGAGCTCCTGTGCAATGGCAGCAATCTGCTCCACTCTGTCCTGGTGGGCAGCAAGATCACTTTCGAATGCCTCATGCTTCTTCAGGAGAGCTTTGATCTCAGACAGAGATGCGGTCGCATAGTCCTTCTGTGTTAGCATGGCCTCCTTACCTACACACAAACAAACAAGATCGATTTAGGTCTATATAGATTTGAGATCACATGGCTAAACCTCAAGACTTTTGCTTGGCTGACAAGGCTCTTGTCATGAAGGAGCAGCCTGTCACTGCATACTGAGTGCGATTGGTGAATTCATGTAAATAACTGTCAAAAGCATTAGTAAGTTCAGCTGTAGTTTCTAATTCATACCATCTGTCCAGCTTTCATGGATGGCTGCTTTCTGACGGAACTTTTCTGCAAGATGATCAAGTCTCTCCAAACGACGGATCTCATTCAGTAGCCACTCTTCATAGCCTTTCTCAGCCCCTTCCAGTTTATGCCATGCACCATTAATGTCCTAGAGGGAAAACAAGAACTTGTCAGCCAAATGCCTTGCGAATGGTTCAAGAACAGAGATTGAGAATGAACATGTTTCTGCACAAGACAGTCATAAGTTTCATCACAGTGATAAAGCAAAAAGACTTATGAATTGAATTGTACATGTACTATACATTGTTCTTACCGACACCATGCGTCCCTCAGATGGCATAAAGGCTGGTCGGTTGCTCAGACGGAGTTTGGTCTGCAATGTGTTGAAGTTGATCTCTAACTGACACTTCTCCTGAACTTTGGGTGGTTTGTGAACACGACGGTAATCGCGGAAATCTTCCAATTTCTGCTGCATTTCTGTCATGGTTTTCTCTGGAGCCCGGTTTTCCAACCATGGGATTGTCCTACGAATCCACTCCAACAGCTGTAAGAAAAAAGCATGCAATAAAGAACTGAATAGAGGATCAACAGAAAACACATTCTCCTCTCTAACATACGGAGACATTAAATGTCTAACACTCCGGGTAGTTTGTCTAGAAATAGATCTACTTTTAAATATTACTGTCTACTTAAATCACACAAACAACAAACATAACTTAAACTCACATCGCTGGCCAGTTTTTCATAGTCTTCCATCAGGTGCTCGTTCTCCTGATTGACCGCCAACACCTTGCAAATACGATTGGCTGCTGTCTCAGCCTATCACAGAAGAGGACAGTTACAATTGCATTACATCTCACATCTTTCCATTTATGAAATTCTATCCATACATAAAAAAAACATTGAACAGCACACGGTTTACTACACAAATATATAGTGTATACCATATGTTTTATTACAGTATAAAGTAAACCATACACTTCTATTAAGTAGTATGCCAAATCTGTCTTTAGAACTGTAAATATCCAGATGCCGCTTTAGTTTATACACAGCATTTGTTTTGTTTGGTGGGTTGAGCAAAGAATGCCTCAAAATTACATTCAAACACACGCAAATGTATTGAACCAACAAAGAAACAGAACTCCAGGTGATGTAAGTTAATGTGCAATACACACAATAACATGCGTAAAAACTAGTCAAATGAAAAAAAATTAAGTTAAACATCAATATTACATACTTCATTTGTAAGCTATCTTTTATACTAATTGACGTTTCATGCAAACACCAAAATTGGTTAGTTTCAAAAATGTGTGGTCTAGCCAAAAATTCCACATGCCATTTTTAAAATCAAATCTGCATTCTCAATTTTTATACCACCACTGGAGGATCTCTTCAGGGTTCTCTACAGCATTAACTAACGCTGAAACACAGAAAGTGTTCAAAACGCTTGTGTAAAATCCTAAAGCATATTTAAACAACTATGATTATAAGTATGTGGTTCACTTCAAATGGAAAACACATCTAGCATATGCAGCACTAAAACCTTACAGAAATCACTGTCCAATGTAAAGATGGGCTTAACATTAAGAAAACATAATACTTGTGCCTTTGTAGATAGATAACAGAACATCTAAGAATCAAAACAGCATACTTAGTGTTTTAAATGTGCGCTATACTGTGAATTGCATTATGATTTTCATATTTACACACAACACTGTCCTCAACTGTTACAAACTTTATCACTGAGTGCAAATATGAAACATCAAACAATGTAATTCACATTTGCAGCTCTTTAAGAAAGATGTGATAGACCAGTTCACCCATTACGGACATTAAATGGCTGCAGAACCATTTTAGAAAATAAGTGCATATATAGAAAAGGGTGAGGGCAATGGTTTGGGTTTAGTGAAGCCCAAAGCTGTGATGAATCAAAACTAGTCAGTGGCCTTAACTCACAAGTCACTTTCACACCTGGTTCAGTTGGATTGGTTTTTGATGCAGGTTATAAATAGGATTACCAATTGTCTACAAATCTGACATTCCCATAATTACGACTAGATTCTTCTTTCCTCATTTAAGACTCAATATTTGACTTAAAGTATGAGAGTATTGGAATAAAACAATGGATCATGAAAACAAGGCATCCATCTGGTGGTTAGTTTGAAATATCTAATCCATAACAAATCAAATGTTAGTCCTTTGATGTTGCAGCACTTCTGATTGGAATAAAGTACAACGAACCAAGATGAGAAACCAGGTATGAAGGCACCTTAAGAGTTTCAAGGGCAGCAGTCAGGGGTCAAAGGTTTCTCACCTTCTGAGCACCTGAGAAGGCGTGATAGAAACAGGAGACGTAGGTCATAATAGCCTTCTCATCCGGCCGCAGAGTACCCACGATATCTATAGCAAAGCCGGCGGGAAAAGAGAGAGAGAAAGAGACAGCAGTGAAGCAAAGCAACCCAAAGCCTGTGTGTCCCCACCGAGAGAGGAGGGGATGGTTATGCATTTTATGGGTTCCCCATTCAAAGGGAAATGGGGTTTGGAGTCCAGCGTTATAACCCTGGCAACCCACAAAGTGAGAGAAAGAGCCAATTTGCTGTTGAGAAAAGAGTCGTAGGTCAGGGGAGGATGGGTTAAAACACCAGCGCCCCTCTTTGATTATTCCAGTACTGATGGAAAAAGCCATGCTGAAGAGGTAATGAGGGGTCAAGGGTTAGGGTTCATGGGGTACCTTCTGGGCTCCAGAAAATGCATGGTAGAAACTGGACACATAGGTCATTATGGCTTTCTCATCTGGACGTGCTGTGTTCACAATGTCTGCAGGGAAACAAGAGTTATACACACACATGCACATACAGGGACAAACACACACTCGTTAACATGCACACAACGACAATGGCTAAATCTCAATTCACTGGTGATGGCCAAGAACATACTTTTGAGTATGTAGTAAGGTAGTCACCGTCTTGCATCTTGATGCCACAGATTCATTTGCCCAGCACTGTTTGAATTTTTATACGAGCATTATTGTCTAACTAAATTCATTACTACCTAAAACTGTTCGTGCCTGAATATAGCTTTCTGTGCTATATAGCATGTTTAAGCAGTATGTCAAATTAATACTATTCATAATATTAGCCCAAAAAACAAGTACAGATACAAATTCAGACAATCCACTGGAGACAATAGCCGCGTTTCCACTGTCGGACCAAAAGCAGGCGTGCTAGTGCGTTCCAGGGTCGGTCACTTCCGGGGTTTGATCACGCCTCGTCGGTGCTTCCTCAGGCCAATGGCCACGGTTTTTCCAGTGGGCCAACTCGGGCTAGAGGAGTGGTTATGAACAAAGACGGAGTTTCTACGCATCAGCACCGAGGATCATTTCATAAAGTTATTAATAAAGTAATTATGGTCACCATAAGAGGCAGAAATATTTATATGTGATGCAAAATACTATGCACGCTAGCCATTAACGTTACATAGTAAACATGGTAAATAAGTTACGACCGCTTTAAGCAATCAGACATCAGCTTCTCATTCTCCATCACAATCTGTAACATTAACGTTATTTATTTAGTAAAATGTTATCGTCACAAGTCTCGTCTACGAGACTTACTACATTGTATTTTTGATGGAAGATATATAGAAATGATCATTCTTTTTAAATGTGATGTATACTGTGACTACAAATAAACAGAAACAGACTCGACTGAATAAGTAAGGCATGTGTCCTCTTTTGTAAAATAACAGTTCATACCGCTTTATTTCTGTGAGACTACATTTTCAATCCTGATCAATGTATCACTTATCATTGTAAAACATAGATGCTTTTGGATTTAAATCTTTAACAAAACATGCAAACAAACAAACGGCCGCTCTTATGTTAGTTTTGTGATCGCGCTAGTTCCAGTGACTTATTATTATTAGTTTTCTGACAACTTATCTTTGTTAATGAAATTATGGGTTTGCATGATGTTCCAGAGAAGTGTGTAAAGGGCGATTTTAGTGAAGCGCAGTGGAGCTTCTGGACCGATGGTGGAAACACATCGTGAATTTGGGCTCGGTGCTACAGGTCCGAGGCTATTAGCCCCACCGGCCCGTTTGAAGCACTGGCCCGACAGTGAAAAAGTAGCTAATGTACCATCCAAGCACTTTTCGCGTACTATTTTTGACATACTAGGATTTTGGATGTGCCAATTCTGTCATCACATACCATTTAGGTTGGATAGTATTGTAATTGGGACTCAATTATCCTCTCATCAGAAACATTATACCATCCAGGCACTTTTAGCATATTATGGAGATTTGAGACTCTTCAATTCTAAATGTCCCTTGGGACTCAATTCTCCCCTCATCAGAAAAAGTACACCATCCAGGCACTTTCTGCATAATATTTTGTTGCACTGTGATTTGGGGTGCACTAATTGTTTCACATACTACTTCAGATGGATAGCATGCAACATTTGATTATATTGAGAAATAATATACACTCCAGGTACGTTTAGCATACTATTCTGATGCACCATGATTTGAGACACACACACTAATTGTAATGTCACATACTATTTAGGGTGGATAGTATGCAAATTGGGATTCAGTTTCTCTCTCATCAGAAATAAAACCGCAATAGCATGCAAAAAAATGTCTGGATAGTATACTATGATTTAGGACACACCGATTCAAGTATCACATACAGCTTATGCAGGAATCAGTCCTACTCTGATCTGATCTGCAAAAGTATACAATCCAGTCACTTTTAATATACTATTCTTGATGTACTATGATTTGGGATGCACCAATTCTGATATCACAAACTCTAGAGGACAGAGACTATATGCAAACTATGATTCAGGGTTACAAAACAATACACACACACACAGGCACACACAGGCACAGCAGGTTCAACAGAGATCCTGGAGAAGTCATGCTTGAGGGAGAAACAACATAATGCTCAGGGATGTAACCATGGTGACACTGTAGAAGACATTAAGTCTGTGTGTCGGAGAACATGAACAACTCTTGGAAATACAGGGCATGTGCTAACATGCACAAAACACACACACACACACTTTAATAGAGCAACTCATTCACTCGCTCTCTCACTCACACACTCACAAACAGCATCCCACAGCTAACTTCATACACAGACTAGGGCTGAACGATTTTAGAAAATAATCGAATTGCGATTTTTTTTTTTTACCAATATTACGATCGCGATTTAATATGCGATTTTTTTTTTTTTTAAAGCTCTTCATATTCTATAGACTTGCAATAAATCATTGTATAGTATGCAGTGTTGGGCACATTACTAATTTGAGTAATTAGTTGTATTACTAGTTACTTCTCACAAATACTGAGTTACATCGTTATAAAATAAACTACCAGGGAAAGTAACTATTGTTACTTAAAATAAAAAGGTTCAAATATGTCAAATAACTTGGATTCCCAAATATTAAATATGTTAAATGAATGAAATGGTCACCAAATAGAATAAATTATTATTATTATTATTATAAAACATTACACTAATCTACACTATTTTAATGTTTCTGTGGGACAATGTGAGAGACACCTATCAAATTCAATTGATTATTTCAGTCAAACATTATAATAATGATATTATGATAATTTAGCATTATATGATGATATAACTTTAGTAATTAGAATAACCATGTATGAATACATTTTTGTCATGCTGTCTGAACTTAGGACTGGTGCTTAAGCTATTGTTTGTCATTTAGTGTTTCTATAAATAAAAGGGAAAAACACTAAAAATAATACTGATAAGATGACAAACCTACCAATTATACTATCAATAACCATATAAACACACTAAGAATTATTGAGCTGCTGGGTTCATGAATATTAATCAGGTCATCTGCATTTGCTCAAACTGATTCGCTGAAATCAAAACAGGGACGATGGTAGGTGAGCACCGGCCAATGAGATTGCCGTTTGCGCATTAGCTCCGCCCACTACAGGAGAACCCGGCAGTTCTTAAAAGCTGAAGACTTTCAAACGAACTCCGTTATTTTGACAGGACAGTACAACAAAGGATATCGTTTACATGTAGCGCGCCAATTCCGCATGTTATGAAATACCCGCAGACACGAAAACAACCCGCGGCAAACTGCGGACTTGACAACATAGCAGCGTGCCAACTTGATGCTTCCTCTAAAGACTGCTTAGATGTGTTTGACTTGAAGCAGTGCAGCTCGACCGATCGGTGTGTGTCATCAAAGTACCCGAGAGCTATAAGAGAGAGGAACGTCTCCTAATGCTTTGTCTCACCGTACTTGGATGTCATACGATCGTCATATATGATTCTCGCATGTCACGTGACAGTATAATCGCAGCCTCTGCGGTTGAGAAATCAATTTTTTTTCATATCGCGATATTAACGCAAATGCAATTAATCGTTCAGCCTTAACACAGACACTCAGAAAACGAGAGAACAGTTCATACCCTCTGCATCCAACATCTTGGGGATGTCGAGGTATCGCTCTGCCACTTCAAAAGCGTTGTTCAGATTGGTCACTGGGTCGTCCTGTTAACACATAATGAAACAAACGATCACTTGAGCTTTTCTTCAGCACTACATTATCTGAGAGAACCTGCAAAACACAGCGTAAACATCCACAGATTTCAACAAGAATCAAAATATACCTCATTCAAACTTCTACAACATCCATCAGCCCCTGGCATGTTTGCTTTTTAAATAATTGTACTGATTTCACTATGCTACTTTGAATGGATAGTTTGCAAATTCTCCTCTCATCAGAAATAGTATACCAAACCATGATGTACTACAATTTGGGATGTACTAATTCGGTCACATACTATTTATTATGGATAGTATGCAAATTGGGATTCTCCTCTCATTAGAAATAGTACAATCATAGTGTATGGCACCACCCAGGCACTTTCTGCATACTATTTTTGACGAACTAAGATTTGGGTCGCACTATGTAAAATGTCACATACTATTTAGTATGGATAGTATGCAAATTGGGATTCAGTTTTCCTCTCATTAGAAATAGTATACAAACCAGGCACTTTTTTGTATACTATTTTTGAGGTATTATAATTTGGGATGCACAAATTCTGTCTCGTATACTATTTAGTATGGATAGTATGCAAATTGGGATTCAGTTTTCCTTTCATTAGAAATAGTACATCAAAATTAGTATGCTAAAAGTGCCAGAATAGTATAGTAAGATTTAGGATGCAGTGTAATATCACATACTATTTAGGATGGAGAGTATGTAAATTAGGATTCAATTCTCCTCTCATTACAAATAGTTTACATCCAGTCCCTTTTTCAAACTAATATTTGAGACGCTAATACTTCAAATAATTACAAAGTTAGATTTCAACAGATTTCAGCAAGTGTCAAAATGTCCATCGTTCACAAAGTTCAACCCCTTGCATGTTTATTAAATACATTTGCTAAGTACTTTCAGGACTTAGCACTTTTCTCATGTGATGCTCACCTTTCTCAGCTTGTCATAATCGATGAGCTCTGGCCTGTGTCTGTGGATCAGAGCATTGAAGGCGAGACCATCCTTCCAGCTGTGGAGAAAGAGAAAACAGGTTCTTATATTTCTCTCCTTTAACCAGTAGAGGGCGCCACTCAAACCACAGCTTATAAACTTCCCCCTATTTCTGCATTCATGTCACAGTGTTGGAAACCAGTTAAACCGTAACAAACTACAGTAAAGGAACTTTGCTTGCAAAGGGACTGTGTAATTGAGATATTTCAGGTTCAAGTGCCATATTTTATTCATCATCTTTAGCTATCATTGATCATTTGTTTATTCAAATACATTCACAACACCGCTTTATGCAAAACCCACCTTTGGGTGAACCAAGAAATCATAAAACACTCCCTGGATCAGTCAAATAAAGCTTGCAGATTAAAGATCAACTCTAATATGCGTTTCAAACCTGATATGGAAGTTCGTTACGTTGACGTTCTTGTAAGGAGCCGTCTTTCTCTGACACCAGAGCAACAATCCTTCTTTAGCGGAGGTTTCTACAGAGAGACAGCAAAAACAGGTCATTAAGATCGTTTGCTTTCCTTCTCTAAAGCACGCTTGATTGTGCTGCGCAGAGCTGTTCCTAAAGTTTCTCAAACAGTTATACCCTCCACTGAGATGTCCTGGATGGCGAAGCGGAGGATGATGGTCCAAATCATTCCCAGAGTCATCTTGGCGTTTCCATCCACGATTTCTACAAACGCAGATGCACAAAACTGTTAGACTTGGAAATTAAAAAATGTAATGAAAATAATAATAACTATTATTATTATTATTATTATAATAAACTACATATAAACTGAACAACAAAGTATATATAATTTATTCATGCATCAGTGTTATTTTACTATCACTGATATACTATTATATAAATATATCTATCTATATATACACACGTATACACACAAATTGAAGTATTGACTTGAATGAAATAAAACAAGTTTAAGCAGACATTAAAATTACTGAAACTGAAATAAAAAAACTAAATTGAAATATTTAAAAAAAATTATAAAACTGACAAAAAAGCACTTTACAAAATTACTAAAATTGTACTAAAACACAAAATTACAATAAAAGTGATTTGATTTTAATTAAAAAGAAACCTAAAATATAAAAATAAGAGCAAATTCACAGAATTGTATAAATATTATAAATTACAGGTTTAAAAATATATAAAAAGTAATATTTAATTATATTATACATTTTTAAATATGTATTAGTTAGGATGTGGTCGACAAGAATAATTAGGATCAGAGAGCCTGTGAGGCAAACGGAGATATATAAGAAAAAAAAGAAATTAATCTTAGCAATATATGCATTGCAAACTCTAATAACTCAAACACGGACTCAATGTCTCAGAGTCAGACACTGCGTCAACACGGAGGAGGACCGAAAAGGTCACGATTTCTCAAACACACACGCACTCAAACATGCACAAGCCTTCATATATTCATCTGGGAGGAAAATCTCTTTAAATACAGGAGTGAATATACAGTCTGATGTGTGGAGTTTGTACCTTCTGCGCCGATGGACACCAGTTTGACTCCTTTGCTGGCGATGAAGTCCAGCGCTTTGTTAACGTTGTTGATCTTGTGAACTCTCATCTTGCCTCTTTCAGGTTTAGGTAACCTCTCCCCTGCACAAAGACATGAGGAGTTCTCACACGCTTTCCATCGGATCAGCACAAACACAAACCCTCGGCTAAACATTAGCTCAGCGCTTCATAAATGAACTCGAAGCTTCTGCGTGAATGAAGGAAGTTTGCAGCTCACTGACCTGCGATGACCTCGAGGAGCAGCATGAGTTTGAGTCCATCTCTGAAATCCTCCTCGATGTTTTCGATCTGCGTTCCTGACTTCCGCAGGTGAGAGTTGCACCAGGCCGTGAAAGTCTAGAACAAACAGGAAATGATGTCAAAAACAGTGGAAGCAAGGTCAGGGAAACAGGAAACGGGCTGCGTTCTGCCGCGTGCAGGAATGCTCAAGATGTTTGCGCAGGAAACGGGCGTGAAAATCAACATCTGATGCATTTAGAACGTAAATGCAAGACCACCTCTTGTACAAAACAGTTCAACAAACACTGAAATATTGTTGCATGCGTCGCTGATTAAATATGACAAATATATAAGAGGAGAAGAGCTCAAATTATAGTAAACACCCCCCCACCCAAAAAAATTAACTTATTAACTTTTAAATGAACTAAAATGATAAACATTTCTGTTATATTTTATTTCAGTTAATGTTCATTTTAAATAAAAAGGTGTTATGGTTTTTGCCTTCGTTCACGACAATAACCCTGAATAAAGCTTAACTAAAATAAAAACAGTGTTTAATTTATTCAAAAAATATGAAATATTAAAATTACAAAAATAAAGGAAATATTAAATAAAGCCAAAAAAGAAAGCATTACAAAAAAATCTAACTATTAAAAATATTACATTACTAAAATTGACAAAAAACTGAAAATATAAACAAAAGCAAATTTAAAATATGAATAAATATTATAAGCATATACAATAACAAAATAAATCTGCTCTACGCTTACCCCCTTTATAACTCCTTATTACAAAAATATATATAAGTTTAAGAAAAAACACAAGCAATTGACTATTTATCCTCACTAACGGACTAGTCTGGATTAGCAGAGTGACCACAGCAGCTCAACATGAAGCAGCAAGAACAGACAGAGACGCTGGGAAAGGGGTTTCTAGGCCTGCGTCCTGAAACACAAAGACGCCATTGAGTTTAGTGTATAATGAGCCCCTTCAGCACCCCCTACCCTCATACGACAGGCACCTACCCGGGACAGGGCCGCCACAAAAACAATTCAGCCTTCACACACAAACCAGTCAGGACCTGAGCCGGACGGCCACATCCACACTGTCAACAAACCCCAGAAATACCTCTGCTCACACAGGGGCTCAGTGTGTCTGTGATTAGTTGGGTGTGGGTGACATCATTCCATCCAAGCCAGAAGAATTACAGAGGAAGAGCCGCTACGCCACACATGCATGCATTTGTGTGACACTTTTGGCCAAAGTTATAATGAAATGCACAACACTGACGCAAGAACTTCACAAACACATGGATTCATCACGCTTGCCTTGCATACTGCCCATTCTGAGTCTAAATATAATATAATAATCCAAATCTAAAAAATATAAATATAATAATATTACTAATAAATCAATATTAATTTTAATTAAAATCAACATTTGAAATATTACCTTGGCAATGAACTGAAAAAAACTACTAAAATAAAAACTGAAATAATGATAAATTTACAATACATAAAAAATGTGAATACTTGGCAAACACACCGCTGCTTTGCACATCTTGGCTCTAGTATAGAATCATTTGTAATGAGACCAGTGGTGGCGTCGTAGAGTTTGGGTAATGAGACCAGTGGTGGCGTCGTGGAGTTTGGGAAATGAGACCAGTGGTGGCGTCGTGGAGTTTGGGAAATGAGACCAGTGGTGGCGTCGTGGAGTTTGGGAAATGAGACCAGTGGTGGCGACGTGGAGTTTGGGAAATGAGACCAGCGGTGGCGTCGTGGAGTTTGGGAAATGAGACCAGTGGTGGCGTCGTGGAGTTTGGGAAATGAGACCAGTGGTGGTGTCCTGGAGTTTGGGAAATGAGACCAGTGGTGGCGTCGTGGAGTTTGGGAAATGAGACCAGTGGTGGCGTCGTGGAGTTTGGGAAATGAGACCAGTGGTGGTGTCCTGGAGTTTGGGAAATGAGACCAGTGGTGGCGTCATGGAGTTTGGGAAATGAGACCAGTGGTGGCGTCGTGGAGTTTGGGTAATGAGACCAGCGGTGGCGTCGTGGAGTTTGGGAAATGAGACCAGTGGTGGAGTTTGGGAAATGAGACCAGTGGTGGCGTCGTGGAGTTTGGGAAATGAGACCAGTGGTGGAGTTTGGGAAATGAGACCAGTGGTGGCGTCGTGGAGTTTGGGAAATGAGACCAGTGGTGGTGTCCTGGAGTTTGGGAAATGAGACCAGTGGTGGCGTCGTGGAGTTTGGGAAATGAGACCAGTGGTGGCGTCGTGGAGTTTGGGAAATGAGACCAGTGGTGGCGTCGTGGAGTTTGGGAAATGAGACCAGTGGTGGCGTCGTGGAGTTTGGGAAATGAGACCAGTGGTGGCGTCGTAGAGTTTGGGTAATGAGACCAGTGGTGGCGTCGTGAAATTTGGGTAATGAGACCAGTGGTGGCGTCGTGGAGTTTGGGAAATGAGACCAGTGGTGGCGTCGTGGAGTTTGGGAAATGAGACCAGTGGTGGCGTCGTGGAGTTTGGGTAATGAGACCAGTGGTGGCGTCGTGGAGTTTGGGAAATGAGACCAGCGGTGGCGTCGTGGAGTTTGGGAAATGAGACCAGTAGTGGCGTCGTGGAGTTTGGGAAATGTAAGAGACAGAACTCTCTGGGTGCAGTGATCTGCCACTCCCTGCTCAAGAACGCACGGCAGATGAAGTTCATCGTCCCACACGAACACACTCCTGCAGCGGCGTCGTGAGTGACAGGTGAGGCCGGGTGTGGTGCTGTCCCAGGAGCTCAATGCACACAATGCCATTTCACAATCAGCACGAGTGACGCTCTATCAGCTTGCTCATGGATTTGACACTGAATTGTACTGCTAATATGTTCACTAAGAACACTACATCATCATAGAATTATGAATGGGCATAAAAACCATATATCTGGAGAAAGTGTGAATGTTAGTTGCTCGGGTAAAACACACCAGCACGAGTGTTTTAGAGTTTACAAACCAGTGTCCAGGAAAAGGTTTACATGAAAACCGAATTAAAATAAATAAAATAGAACTAAATTATTTAAAATACAGTATAAAACTGTAAAAAATAAACAACAAGAATAAACTAATAAATTTAATAAAATAAAGATTGATTTAAATTGTGTAAATGTAGAAAAATAAAGATTAATAAATATAAATTAAATGTATTTTTTATTTAAATAGTGTAAAATACATAATTGTTAAACTAATGAATGTAATATTTTAAAATAATAATACGTGATTTAAATACAGTGTAAAAATAAATCTATATAAATACAAATAAACAATAAAAATAAATACATCTAATAAACTAGTACTATAGTGAGAAAAAAAGTGTGCTAAACGTAATAAAAACAGTATTTTCCAAACAAATTGTTTTACACTTTTTCAGAGCTTTTTCTTTATACATGAAAATATAAAAACTTCATATTTGACTTCATATTTGGGGGTGTGTAGCATATTACTAAGTCAAAAGAATGCACCGTGGTATTTTGTGGATTATTATATTCTCATATAGATAGAGTCACGGTATTATGGGATCGCCGCATGAGACACTCATCTGAAGTATCTGCAAAGGTTCAGGATTATACAGACATACGAGTGATATTCTGGTAATTAACACTTTCTCTGCACGGTCACGAACTGCTCGAGCAGGGTTCATGCTCATATCCTAGAGGAAACTTCTGCAGGAATATTGACAGGAGTAATAAGCGGTTTCCTCATTCGCTGCGAGCTCTAATGTGTTTCCGTCTGCAAGATCGCCATCAGATCAGCATCATCTCCCGCTCAACGGCAGCGGAGCCAAAGACGCTTTACACAAACTCAACAAAACCAAACTCTCCGTGACATTTACACACCAGCTGGCTACAGTCGGCTTCCAAACACACTCAGTATTGTTTATTTCCATCCAGTAGGTGGTGCTACAAAAAATATGATCTACAAATGACTGAGCAAAACGGAGATGTTAAATCCCAGCAAACTTCAAAAGCGGCCTCAAGATGACTTCAAATAATGTAAAATAATAAAAAAACAAGCGATAGCTGGTAAGGGCATGATTTAATATGAAATATTATTGAAATATTTTAATAAATAAAACCTGCATTTATGAGGAAGTGAAAAGTGTATTTTCTAGACCTGAGATGGAAATGTATTGTTAAGTAGGCCTAAATAATAAAATAAAAAAACTATTCAGCTATTTCACCATGTACTAATAAATAAAAATGTATACTAATAAATACAATTTAACAGAAAAAGAAAACTAAATTAATTCAAAATGCTAATAAAAAATCTAATAGTATAGCAATGATAGTAAAAAAAAAACTCAGAATGAATATAAAATATAAGTATTACAATTATAACTTTATACAAGTTACATCACCTAAACATTATTAATGAGTAAAAAATGAAAAAAATGTAAATCATGAAACAGAAAAGCCATGTCATTTCTAGATTTATAGAAATGTATTTTGTATAATTGTAATATTGCCACTCATAGTTTCTGTAAATGAAAAAAAGCGTTTGCAAATGAGTAGCTTTGTAATTACAGCAGAAATATCTTCTTGCACAATCAAAAGGTTGAACAGCTCCCTTATTAAAGGACACAAAATGCATTCAAAAAGGTGCAAAAGCATATCAATCCTTTGCATTCCTCGGGATGTCCCGAGATCTAGAGCTAAACAAAACTACACTAAACGTCAACCTGAGCAACAGACCATGGAATATATCAACAACCAAAACTGTGTAATGAGCTTCACATTCGCTGGATTAAACTTCCCAATGGGAGCTCTCGACCCGGAGCGACAGGAGCAGAGGAGGAAGAGAGCGAGGGACGTCCATGTAGGAGTCGCCCTGCTGGATGCCAGGTTTATTTGTGGATTTATTTATAGCTCTTCCTGTCTTTGTGAGACTGTTTCTCATTCAGACTGCAGGAATGTTAAGGAGCTAAAAAAATAAATTTAATCAATTGCAATTTTTATAATAAAATCTGTAACCTAACACTAAACTGGATCAATTTGTAACATTAATCTTATTATTATCTTATAATTGGGCTTTTCTTTTTCAGACCTACAAACAAGCAAAGAAAACCTGGAGCTAAAAATATAAAATGAAAACCCACAAATCACACTTTGTTACAGAAGAAACAAATTCTGAAGTGAATCTTGCGGAGCAATTTCACCAAACTATAAACAGTTATTTTGTTAAAATAAGCTAATCGACCCAGTTTGTAACCTGAACAACAACATATCTGGTTAAATTGCAAAAATAAACACGTGTGTGTTTACGTGCTTGTGTAGAGTATGACTCGATCCCTACTACAGGAGACCCGATCTAGAAAAGAGCTTTAATTGAAATGTGTCTGCATCTGTGAAATAGAAGAGAGCACAAAGTGACAGAAGAGCTGACTGAAGAATGCTGGACAGGAGTGTCTGACTCAGAGAGAGTTCACACAGGAATTACAATCATCCCAGTATCGCAGAAGAGTGAGGTTAAGAACGCCAGACATGCGTGTCATGCACAGAGAGAGGCTCTTCAAACAAGAGCGAGAATGAGAACATGGCCGAAAGTCAAGAGACGTGAGAAAATGCGAAGACTCCGGTGCATCTGCATCCATTCTCAAGGGCACACGCCTTCACCTGAGCAGAGGATCCCGTTTACAGCGTCACGTGACACTCATAACAACTAATGATGTTCAAAGAGAGCTGATCTCCAACACATGAGGGATACTGAACTATTTTTAACTTGACGTGTCACCTGAAAAACACAACACTCAGCAAAAAGCGACATCAGTCTGCATGTGTGCACAAAACTGTTTATATGCATCAGACAGACGATGATGACGTTCTGTCACTCCTTGCTGAGCTTTGAGTTTAAGATAACACACCTGGAGTCTGGCGATAATAGAACTGAAACGGTGTTATTAACTAAAAAAACAACAATGAGATGTGATTTCAAGCTTTGCTTTCTCTTTGGAGTGTTACAAGCTGATTGTGCATAGACAAGATCCCTGATGTTGGAAAGACTAAAGCCTCAAAATAAAAGAGATATTCTTTATCGAAGTTAAGACTCATCCACGCCCCCCTAAAACAGCTCGTTTAAACACGCCCCCACGTGTCTATGTCACAATGTGGAAATATTTGCATAAGGCGTGGTTTCAGTAACCGCAGTAGTGTTGAAGCAGCCGTGTCAGGGAAACGCTGTGTTTCTAGGCGAAAGCAAAAGCACTTTATTTGGCCTTCAGAAAGCAGATGCATTTAGGAATCATTAAGATTACTTACAATACAACAGCACAACCCAGATGTTCGAATTTGAGCAAAGCATTTTATGGATGAGAGTTTCGTGAACCTAGTAGAGTACAAGGCTGGCTGTGCAGGAAAACTATTTTAAAAAATAAATAAAAAGATAAATTCCGACTTTGCTGTGACAATCTGGTGCTTTTGAACCAGCGACTAAGTATGTTTTGTTATTGGTTCAAATATCGTGTGTGTGTGTGTGTGTGTGTGTGTGTGTGTGCACGTGTTTGAGAGAGAGACAGGGTCACATCACTGGAGTCAGCCGTCTTAACCGCGGCTTGTGTGCAAACACATAAGAGCTTCATCAGCGTCTGTTTCGCATCTGTTCCCCTTTCGGGCTTGAACTGATGGAAACACTAACTTGAAAGCTGAAGCTCGTGATTATGGTAAGGGACGTTACATTTCCGACGCGTGCTTGTGGTGTTCGGCCAATCACAATGCACTGTGACAGTTGGCCAATCAGAGCAGACTGCACTTGTTGGAAGGAGGGGCTTTGTAGAAAACGAAGCGTTTGAGAGAGGCGGGGAATAGAGGAACTACAATAATGTACAGTATTTGAAAAATTATGTATTTTCTGAACATTAAACATTCGGTCAACATATTCGGTTACACCAAATAATGATCTTTAAAATAGCATAATAATGACCCCTTTAAAAATTATACAACTATTTTTGTTTAAATTTACTAATATTTTTGACCGTGAAATTACAATAGTAACATTTCTCATTTCATTTAATCTAATTAATTAATCATTTAATTTAGCAGTAATTAAAACTAAAATTGATATTAATAAAAACGAAATCAACATTAAACAAAAATGTCTGCATGATTAAATTCATCCCTTTTACAACATAATTATAAATTACAGACCATTTATAACACAATATACTCCCTAGTAGACTTAACCAATCAGCTAGTGGATCTTTGACCTTCCTGATGTTGCAATATTAGCATCATTCCCTCCATAATCAAAATAGAGTTCTAGAGTTTAAAACAACTTGAAGATGAATTCACACCTTCCGATCAAAACCATACACACAGAAAAATAAGGGTTTAAAATTTTACCTTTTGGGGTACAACAGCTTGTCGCTGGAGCAGTACCCTTAAAAGGACATATTTATACCTTTTTTTACCCCTGGTAGGTACATATTAGTACCTTAGGAGTAGTAATACGTACCCTTGAGGTACTAATATAGGTACAAAAGGTACAAATATGTCCTTTTAAGGGTACTGCTCCAGCGACAAGCTGTTGTACCCCAAAAGGTACTATTTTAAACCCTTATTTTTCTGTGTGTACGTGCTAAGCTTTATGGCTACAGGATGTGACACAGGAAATGTTTCTTCAGCCCACACATGTACAATAAATCACTCTGATCAGAACGACCTTTGAGCTAGAAAGAGGAAAGAAACTGAACAAACAAATTACACTAGTGATCAAACTTCATGCCCAAATAGTTTCAGTGATTAATGTGCAAGTCATTGAGAAGGAAGCACTCCGGGTGGAATAAAAAGTCATAACTGTGAGTGATATCATTGCTCCAGATTTAAAGGGACAGTTCACCCAAAAATCCACATTCTGTCATTTAAGAAAATTTTACATGAGGGTGAATAAATGATTGTAGAAATTTTATTTTTGGGTGAACTGTCGCTTTAACTCACAAAAACAGACGTAAGAAAGGTCCCGTCAAAAAAACATCCCAAGGGCCAAAGGAAATTAGCTTTACAACAGTCATTGGGTGTAGATGGACAGGAAGAAGGGGACTCGGAAATGAAGTCTGAGAACATCTCGTTCTTCAGATATACAAATGACTAAACATTTTGCTGAAAATGTACACACCCTCAGGTCATCCAAGATGTAGATGTGTTTGTTTCTTCATCAGATGTGGGGAAATGTATCATTCCATTACCTGCTCACCAATGCAGTGAATGGGTGCCGTCAGAATGAGAGCCAAACAGCTGATAAAAACTTTGCAATAATCTACACCACTCCAGTCTATCAGTTAACATCTTGAGAAGACAAAACTGCATGTTTGTAGGAAACAAATCCATCAAGAAATGTTTATTGTTAAATCATTGCTTCAGGCTAAAATACGAGTCCATAATAGCACTTCCTCTAGTGGAAAAAAAGTAGATACCTTTGTTTAGAATTGTTTTGGACTATTTTTGCTAGTAAACTATTAGTGCTTGATTGGTGCAGATTTCTCTCCTGATTCAGACAGTTTTTCACTGGAGAAAGCATTGTTATAGATAGAAGACTCATATTTTAGCTTAAAGCAATTATTTTAAGTTAAAAACAGATTTCTTATAAACACACAGCTTTTGGCATCACAAGACATTAATTGCTGGACTTGAATTAATTGTGATGTTTTTTCAGCTGTTTAGACCCTCATTCTGACGGCACCCATTCATTGCAGAGGATCCATTGATGAGCAAGTGATGGAATGGAACATTTCTCCAGATATGATGAAGAAATAAACTCATCAACATCTTGCATAGCCTGAGGGTGAGCACACATTCAGCAAATTTTCACTTTTGTGTGAACTACTCCTTTGACCTTTCATTCACACAAACATTCATAAATAACACAGATACATGAATCGCACAGAAAAACGATGGTTCAGCTCTGGAGATTCTGGTGGTGCTCAAGGTTTGCGCATCAACTGCTTAATCAGTTTGTGGGAGAAATGAAAACCGTTGCCAAAAAAGGTCACCAAACCAAACGCGCTTGAAATTAGGGGTCGACCGATTATCGGCGCCGATATTAAGCATTTTTACGATTATCGATATCGGCCATTTTCAAAACAGATTTGCCGATAAATTTTTTTCTTTTTTTATATATATTTTTTTTATTATGCAAACAAACATACTATTTACAGGTGACATTATTTATTGGTGAATAATACAGGTGAAATGATTTAATGTTTAAATGCACTATTTGGCTCGATGCAGCCTGTCTGAGCTCAACACTCTGTGAGAGTGAGGCGATCTCTCAATCTCTGAGAGCAATCTCCGCCCACCGCTCATCTGATATGTAGAGAGTCACGAGTCCGACCAATCAACGCGGAAAACTGAAGACAGTCTCACACCGAAAGCACTTGCTAACTTGAGCTGCCTCAGTGATGACGCATCAGTTGTCTCTCAAAGGTAAGGCAGCAGCAGACGTTGCAATAAATCACAATCCACTATGATGTCCGTGATGCGGGAAATGCGGGCGGAATCGCGGTATGCAGTCATATAATGGAATTTACCGTATAACGTGGAATGTCACGGAATGTGTCGAAGTTTGGATGAATTAATCAAAAGTAGGTCAGTACACTTAAATCGACTCGCGCTATGGACTAGTATCTATAAATATTAAGCCGCAAAAACACTATTTAAATATGAATCCTGCATGTTCTGCATGTCTGTTAATGAATGACACAGACGTGCGGTTTCATTTCATTCAGAGAGTGTGAAGCTCGCGGTGTTTTCAGCGTCTGCCGTCTCACTAAATGAGGACATAAATACATGAACAACATCCACAGAACTGCTCGGAGAGTCACTTCATGAGCATTTGACCGTTTCATTTGAATAAAACGATCGTCATATCATATATACATAGGCTACAGAAACTTAAAAGGCCCTCATGGCAACCTGTCAAAATATAAGTTCGGTTTAGTCGAATATATTGCTGTGGTGCAGTAGAATATACGTAATACAACTACAACAATTATTACAACTTTTGTTGAGAATAATCACACAATACGCTAAATACGTTTACTTTAAGTTTTACAAAATGTTTACAGAATGCTTCTGGGTGATCCCTGCACTTATGTTATTATTAATATTACTGTTTATTTAATGTTGTTATTAACAGTTTTCTGAATTAAAGACATGTTTAAAAGCATTTAAAGAACGTTTTTTTGTCAGAGCTCTTGTTATTATTAATTTTGGCATTCATTTTCATTTTTACACCAGACACGTATATCGGTTCAAAATATCGGTTATCGGTCTACTTGATCTGTAATAATCGGTATCGGCCCTGAAAAACACATATCGGTCGACCCCTACTTGAAATTCCTGCGACATCCTCCCGAAGCAGTGGAGGACGAGCAGGAATTTGGTAAAAGGTCAATCTGTAACTAATAAGGCAACCAACAACAAATCAGAGCATATTTGAGGACAAATACTAAAAGCCCTGTCTTTCCCATTTCACAGACTATCTGGCAAAATATCTGGCCATTTAAACCCGGTGGCTCCCTCAGTTTTGGCTCATTTTAAGTTCAATAAATGTTCTGTGTGCTTCAGCTCTAGTGGCGGACCGGAGCTTTACTAGCGCTGACTCACGAGCATGAATCGGACTCTCTCTGAAGTCTGCTTTCACTGATGAAAGTGAGTCGGGTCGGATTAAACGCAGGCCTCAGAGGGACACAAGAAATCCAATCTGCCAACACCGTCATCCGACAGAGCCAAAAACACAGAGAACACACCCATCTGTAGATTCTAGCTAGTGACTGTGCATCAGATCAAGATAGCAACAGGTAATCCGGTCACAAAGTACTGTAGGCACAGGCTTGAAATACAACTCGGCTGGTGTCTGAGTGCTTGGAAACAGGCCAAATTAAATGAAGTGGTTCCTCATCTACCACACACGGATCATAAACGGAAAGAAAAACCAGAACCACATCAGTCCACGGCTGAGAATAATACAGAAACACGGACTGTGATACTGCGAATCGCCCTGCGTTCTCTCTGACTCCGGCTCAAAGGTCAACCAAGACCAACCCGGCCTGTCAGCAGACAGGAGATCAGATCTTTCCGGCCAGGAGGAATCGGATTTCTTGTTTGGTAACTGGAGAAGCCACTGCAGAGACAGTCTCTGGTCTGACAGACTGTTATATTGTGTATTATAGCACAAATAGAACGACGCAGTGACCAGTCAGCATCCCAGACAGGAATAATCTGCTTTAGAGTATAAAATATAGTATCAACTGCAGAAATAGGCCAGCATGATTCAGGGGGAAATAATAAATGTGGGCAGGGTGGTGCATGTTTGAAAATTGAAATGCAATTTGAAAAAGTTTCAGATTTGCTATTGTTTCTTGTAGGGCTCTAAATTGATAGTGCACATGTTTATTTAATTAAATCATAGCCTTTGCAAATTGCTCTAATAATGCAGTCCTACCAAAAAAAAAAAAAACATGCAAGGACATGCAGGGACGTCCGCTGAGTGCACTAATTGGCAAAAATGCGGATTTCCCCCCATGCTAGCGTCCCATCACTGGGGAACATGGAACATTTGCAGCTCTGTGGATGTTCATTCCTCACATTCCCCAGTGGGGGGGGGGGGGGTGAGAGAGAGAGAGAGGAGAGGAGAAGAGCGAAAGAAGAGAGAGGGAGAGAGTGAGAGAGAGGAGAGAAAAGAGAGAGAGCCCAGCTCCTCAGCCCACACCAGGGTGGAATGTGTCTCTTCAGCACTTACTCTCTCTCTCTCTGTATGTCCCTCTCTGGGCTAATATTTACTGTGGAATGCACTAAACCAGTGTTTGGAGGGTTCTGCGGGTCAAAGCGCAGAGTCAACGGCTGCAGGTCAGAGGCTGTAGGCATTCAGCATCTACACAACAACTAATCTCACTGGATCAATCAGGTTTAGCTGGAGTTTCATATATTCTAAAAGAATGATGAGTGGCATTTGACCTTGCAAAGGTTGCCAGGGTTTTGCTATTCTATTGTTCTGAATAATGCTTAATCTGAAGAATTGTTTTTGGGGGGGTTGATGGGAAATAAATATATTGTTTGCAGTGTTTGTAAAAGTTTCACTTGCACTCTTATAAATAGATTATTAAAGCACATTTACATAAAAATACTATTTCAGTCTTTTACTTGCCATTTCTTTCTAACTATGTGAAAATGACTAGCAAATGACTGACTTCAAAAACATTCAAAACATTTATTAAATTACTAAACAAGTCTATTAAATATACTAAAATAACACTGGAAACGCCTAGAAAGCAAGCCAAATACAAATCTAATATTCAAATGGGACTATACACTGATGCAACTTGTCGACACAACTTGACTCCTAATGTGGTGTCATAAAGAACAGCTCAAGGGGAGAAGCGAGAGAAAGAGAGAGAGAGAATGAAGTCAGACAGGTCGGTCCGGTCTCCTGGTATTGTAACTCTGAACTGCCTCTTCCTGTGTCTCCTGTAATGTTCTCATGCCCTTATAAGGCAACGCACGCTCAGTTCTGTGATGCAATAGGCCACTTGAAGCCCCGCCCCCTCCTGAACACATACACAAAAGCCACACACACACACCTGATCAAAGTCTCCACACCTTTTCCGGTCTCGCGCCCAGAAACTCTCAACTCATAGAAAGGAAAGTGTGTTTTTCAAAGTTGATGTTCAGTCTCATTTATGTTTGTTTGTCCTTCGGGTGCAGGAATGTGAAATATGAGCCCACCCCACTTAGTGGGACGCTTTCAATGAGACAGCAGATAAAAGCAGATGGAAAACAGGAAAAACTGCGGTTCACAAACTTCTGCCCAACTTCCTCTTCCTGTGTGAGTACATCGGCCTATATGTGACAAGACAGACAAGTACGTGCAATACAGAAAGAGACGGTTGGAGCTTGCAGTCATTTCAGTAGAGATGCATGCGCATGCACGCACACACACACACACACACACGCGCACGCACACACTTCCTTTGAGTGAAATATTGTTCTCATCAAATAAAACTGCACATATTTTTAAAAGTTAAACAAAATAAATGTATACATTTCAATTAAGTATATATAACTATTTCATATAAAAAAAAATGTAACTTCTGTAACTTGTTAAAAAATGACATTTATTTTAGCTAGTTGCTACACAGCATTTCAACAAACTAGGTTAGGTAATAAAATGACTAAAACTGAAATTTTAATAAAAATTAAAATTACAAAAACAAAATCAGTAAAGGAAACATTTACGTTAAGTTAAATAAATAAATATTAACTGAAATAAATGCAAACAAAAACTGTCAAGGGAAGATTTCAGGTTTACATTTATTTGAAGTTGAAGCACTAAAATGACACAAAAAAAGTTAAGTTACTTTTTTATTCAATTTGATTTCAGTTTTAGTTTAAAAAAAAGACGACAAAAGCAACAAATTCACTAAAACTAACTACATTTAAAGAAAGAAAAAGGTTGAACGATTCACATGTTTCTGTATTTGGTTTCAGTTAGTTCCTACTGCAACAAATCCACATTTTATGTACAAACATTTTAATACAAGTACATTCAATACAATTGTTTTAAGAATCTAAAAAAGGGCAAAAATGATCAAAACTAAAAAAGGAAAATTCAAAATAATAATTACATAAAATATGTTAAATATTAAAATAACACTGGGCAGACTTACAAAGAAAGTCACTATTCCTATCATTATGGGTTCAGGCGTAATTATGTTTTTATATTATGTCCCTTCACAGTAAACTACACAAGTTTTTAGATTAGCAAAAAAAAAAAAACTTCCTTCCGTATGATTTATACACTTGTTTCTAACAATGTCCCCACAAGGTCCAAATGTACTGGTATTACTATACTTGTGGGGACATTTGGTCCCTATAAAACAGTGAATATCATCTCACTCACTCTCACACACACACACACACACACACACACACACACACCAGACACTGAAGAGTCACTGTCCCACTCCTAAATCCGTTTGACACACACATACCGATGACAACTCTCGACGGTCCATTCATCTACACTGACCGTGTTTACCCATATAAAGACACACGATCGCACACACACAATGACATGATCATCTTTAACAATATGTGTGCCAAGGCTTTTCTGTGCTATAAATGACTCGGTGTGTACGGAATCAGTTATGGTCACACACACAGGTTTGTCTTTGTGAATTGTGGGGACTTTCCATAGACTTATATTGTTTTATTCTGTACAAGCCATATTTGTATTGCCCTAAACCTACCCCTTTCAGGAAACCTTGTGCATTGTTTTACTTTCTCAAAAAACTCATTCTGTATGATTTAGAAGCATTTTGAATTATGGGGACACGGAAAATGTTTTCATAAGTCACCATCTCCTTGCCTAAGTTGTCATTATACAATTTTGTGTCCTCATATGTCACAAAAACACACACGCTATAAGTGAAGACATGCTTTTGTGTCAGAAGTAAACTGGAGTGAGTCCATCTTTCCTGTCAATGAAATGTGACCACATCTGATTTTCCACACTTCAATCGGTTGTGTAAGTGTGTGTGTGTTCAATCGGTTGTGTAAGTGTGTGTGTGTGTGTGTGTGTGTGTTGTGAGAGAGAGAGGTGGTGGCACACCACATCACATCCACAAAAAAGGGATGTCATACAACCAAAATGTCAACAGTCACTACAAACAGAAAGTAGTTTCAGATGCTAATATAAATAAATACTAACTTGCAACAAATAAACAAACATGTAAAAGTTTAAATAATATATATACAAAAATGACATGCAAGATTCAAGGACAAGACAACATTTATAAAACAAAAAACTTTAAATTTAAATTGTATTACAGAATATAACAATGTATAAATTCTATATATTTAGGGATTATTTAGTCTTTTCTGCACACCAAGTTTCATCATTGTTTATTTGCAGCAAAATCAGTAATATTGAGAAATATTATTACTATTTAATATCACTGTTTTCTATGTGAATATATTGTAAAATGTAATTTATTCCTGTGATGCGCAGCTATATTTTCTGCATTATTACTTCAGTGTCTAATATGCTGATTTTCTTCTCAAGAAACATTTCTGATTATTATCAATGCTGAAAACAGTTGTGCTGCCAAATATTTTAGTAGAAACCAATATTTATTTTATTTTTCAGTATTCTTTGATGAATAGAAAGTTCAAAAGAACAGTGTTTATTTGAAATAGAAATCTTTTGTAACATTAGAAATCCTTTACTGTCACTTTGGATCAATTTAATGCATGTTTGCGGAGTTTGGGGTAAGAAAGATCTTTCATGAGATAATGACATGAAGTAACACATAGTTGAGCTGTGACTGAGATGTTATTTGTGTCATGATTCTGCTCAGATCTGCTCTCATGCTGCGGTCCGTCGAGAAACCACACACTTTAAAGCCTGGGATCATCTGACCACGACCGCTCCAGAACCGCACGCTTCCATGAAACCCAACTCCCCAGCAGAACAGACCTTTCCCAGCATGAAACCAATGTCTTTTCAACCGGAGAATCACAGGCCAATCACATCACTACTCCACACGACCGAAGGCTTTTCACACATCCAGATCACACACGCTGGCTCTCGCTAACAGCTTCTGCTGTGGGTTTAGCAGCAAGACATAAATGACTCAAACGTCCCACGGCGCTGGCGATGCTATCAGGAGCTGGAAACGGTGCTGTGGCTGCACAATGCCTAGCATCTTGGTGAGTTGTACGACCTAAAAGACTGCATTACTCAGTCACCAAAATCTAGCTAGCATTCACATCAAAAAAATCCAGTCAATTGAGAACTACCTTCATGGACAAACCTAAATAAATGTGAAAATCTGCAGAACGCTTGCAAGAAAGTGGTTTTACAAAATAGGGTAAAATTAGGATATTTTGAAAATAATATTTATATGTCTATTTTAAATTTAATATTTGTATTTTGAATAAATTATTATTTTTTGTGGTGCTGTTATTTTACAGAAAATCTTATATACATATCAAATACATTTTAAATACATATAAAAGTCGGTGATCAGCAGCTTATCAAATTAGCCAAAATATTTAATAAACCTGTATAGTTTTGGTCGACCGATATAGTTTTTTTAAAAGCTGATGCCGATATAATGTTATTTATTTGAATTAATATTTAAGAAATGTTAAATAATTTGAAAATGGATTTAAAAAATAAGTATATAATAATATTATCACAAATAAATAAATATTTAATACGATTAAATATTTAATCGGCCTTGGCTATATATCGGTCGACAATTAAACACGTAGAGTTGATTGATACATTTTTATTTTTAGAAGTTGCATATAGCATAGGGCTGGGCGATATGGCTGAAAACTGTATCACGATATCAGTGTTTCGATATCGATAATTATTGATATTTTTTATGACCCATTTCAAATAAGGACCAGGAGAAAAATATATTACATTTAAACAAATATATTTTAAACTTAACCTTCCTCTGATCATAATCCCCTCAGTTATTAAGACAGAAATGTCAACAACCATGGAAAACTCAAATAATTAAAATGTAAACATAAGTCTAAAGTCACAATGAACACTTAACAATTATCTCTTAACATCTGTTGTTGGTTGAATACGGCTGTGCTCCAAAGGGTGAGCGCGGCTAAGGTGGTACATCAAGTTCGTGGTATTACCAGTCTTGGCGGGGACGACGGTCTTGCATAATTTGCAGACGACATTGGTCCGACTACGGTCAGACTTATAATATCCAAAAAACTGCCATACTGGCGAGCTGACTTTTCCTCTTTTATTTACAATTTCCTCGCTCGCTGCGGCACTCATTTTCTGCTTATGAAAAGGAATCCAGCAGACCAGCACGAGACAACGATATGGCGCAACCAAACATGATACTGTTACCTGATTGGCTGTTAGCGTGTCACTCCCTACGTTGCTAGGTTACCAGAGAGCGAGTGCCTTTGTTAATGCAACCAAACTTGCTTCGCAACCTCTGTTTTCTTCCGACGAAGAATACAAAATATCGAACACATTTTTTATTGATATCGATCACGTGTCTATCGCGATACATATCGTTATCATTTTATCGCCCAGCCCTAATATAGCACCAATTATTTTTTCCAAAATTCTATTTTACTTTATCCCAAACCCTTCCATTTTCCATTCTATTTTTTTGCATTCTATTTCAATGGTTTAATAGAAATTGCACTAATTAAATCAACTGAATTCATAAAACATTAACATTTAATAACTTATTCAAAAGTTTATCATTGAATATGATATTTTTCCAAGAAATTCTTTGTTGTCAGTTTTCATTTCTCTGGATTCTGTGTTTTATGATTTAATACACATTTATTGTTAAAAAGGGTGGTAATCAAACAAATGCATAATATTTTAATTGAATTAACCTTTGTAAACAAAGTGCTGGAGAACAGAGGTTTACTGCTGAAATTAAAATATGGAGAAAAATAAAAATACTTTGTATTTAGTACATCTCGCAATTTCATTCAATTTGAAGAGTATAGCTCTGCTTATCATTTATTAATCAGAATTTTGCCAAATTCCCTGACATTCTATATTTTACAGTAAATAAATCAAGTATTACTTGAGTCCATGGTTCTGCTCTGTTTTTTTCTGAGGAGACAATGACACCAACTTAAAACTATAACTACAAAAACTGCATGACAATAATACATGTAGTCATATAATAAACTACATGGATAATAAAATCCATGAGTCTTTCATGTCTAAAAGTACAATTGAAAAAAATGTCCTGACATTCCTGGCTTCCCATGACTTGGGAAACCCTGTTAATCCATTTTGTCACTAAGTTTAAGCACGCCGATTCCTCCTCTTTCTGACTCTAATGGAAAAAGAATGTCAGCTATGCTTGATCCGGTGCGTTTCTCTACCAAACGTCACCAACATCATCCGCTCCGCATTTGAGCAAACATGTCACGCTCACCGATCCGAAGCAGACCATAGCAAGAACAACTGACCAGCTAAACTAGTCAGACCAGTCAAGAAGAGTTTCTCTGAAGTGACCCAAAATAACTTCAGTTCTATAGAGCGCTGATGTTTCCATCCACAGAAACCCCTGCAATAACCCACAATCATCAAGAGTCATCAATTCTACATTAATACTAACAACATTTCCCACGAGACAGTTGATCACATGTTTCCTCACACACACATGAATAGTCAGAGTTCACACCATTAAAGGAAACAACACAGAAACCACAACAACTACAACTTCCTCCAGCCAACGAGAGCATGACAGAGATACAAGCAGCGCGCCCTGAACGCATGTGGGCCCCGGGCTTCAGCGTACCGGAGCAGCGCGGGTCAAAGCGGCTCTCAAACGCATGAGAAAAGTGCTTCTCTTATTTTGCAACTGCTGACCTCGATGGGACAAGAATGCACATCTGCAGCGAGAACGTGAGCCATATATGTGGGTTTCACATCAGTTTTGCTCCAGCGTTGAGGAACAAGGGAAGGTTTTCGAGTTAACTGTGGGCTGCAGGAAGCACAACAGCATCCAGCCTCAAACCAATCCATGTGCCATGTCTTGGGGTCAAAGGTCACCGTTTATAGACTTCCTGAGCTAAACGGCCATATGTGGAAAATGGCTGACAAAGTACTTCTCTGTGCTTCAGAATAACTACTGCATGACTTTACTTTCAAACATCACATTTGACCTATATCCATTTGTGATTTCAGCCTAAATGTTAAAATGTTAAAAAATGTTATAGACTAATTCAATTAATAAACATTAAAAGAAATAAAACTAATTGAAACAAAACAAGAAATACAATTATTTAAAAAGTTCCCTAATATTACCATGAGAACCGTGCCCCTAAGATGCACACATTATCGGTTCATCTGTTAGAGCAGACTGTCATGGCTTTATTTGATGTATTTATTGCTTATTAGTCTATTACTGCAGTATCATCCTCTTCAGTTTCACCTGCTCACACAAACCCGTTTTACATGGCCCTGACCAGAGTCTACGGCGATAGTCAAGAGTCTGGTTTTACGATACTAGTGAGACACAATAGACTATGACGCCCTCGGAGCTACAGCCCACCCGTTAAACAGGCTTTATTACTGGTGTATTCATGCGAGTGTCTTTTATGATGGGTAACCACACTATAAATATACCCCTCGCCCAACATTGTTTAAAAGAACAGGAATGTCTGATGAAGACTTTACAGTAACAGCCCTTCAGGATCCACAGAATCAAAACATCTGTGATACAAAAAGCGTATAGTTCAGATGGGAATCTAGGTGAAGGCAGGCTCTAATCCTCTTAGAGGTCAGTCTTTTGTCTGAGCCCAAGCCGCCACACTTAAGAGCTTTCAGGGCTCCAGAGGACATTATACACACAGAGAAAGTCCTGGCCAGACTTATTACGGTGAGCGAGCAACTAAAGAGACACAAGAAACTTCAACATGCAGTACATCAGATGACAAGGACAAGGAGTGCTGCAGTGAATCAATACAAAATACATACATTTGATCTAAACATAAAACTAAGACCAATTCCAAATTTAGTGAATCTCATGTACAGCTTACATTTCAGCCTCCCCAGAAAACTGCATAAAGAATATTACGCCTATTTTACGACCGCTGCAATGTTTAACCTCATATGGGTAACTAGAAGGCGTTACTTTATGCATTTTTACTGACTGTAAAACTAAGGCATACAAGTAAGAAAAGATGCATACAAGATTAAATGCATCTTGTTTTGCATTACAATAACAGTAACTACAGTAAAGTGTTTCCCAGTCATTCAAAAGAAAACCGCAGGGGTCCAAAAAAAAAACAGAAGCTTCACTTCCTTAAAATATAACTTTTTTTTTTTTTTTTTGCTTAGAGTTCAAATTAGATTTTCAGCATTGCATTATTATAGAGAACTGAAACAAAAAAAAAACAACCGTTCTATAGAATAAACACTTCTAAATTCCTGCAAAAAGAATGGATTCTTACCGATCACACAGCTTCCGCAAGAGTGTACGAAAAGATGCATACAAGAAAAGATTGAAATGTAAGTGCATTTTACTTGTTTTGCATTAAAGTGAAATTGGAGAGGAAAAAACATCTGATTTAGTCATGAAACAAAATCTCATCTTCATCTCCTTTAAGCAAAAACAATCATTTTATTTAGATTATTGGAGTGAAATTTGAGTCTTTGATGGTAAATTTGGAGAGCAATCAACAAGAACAATTCAAAACTGAGTGAATGTCACGAAAACATGGCGCAAATGTCATCTCTTTTTATCACAACGAAGAGAATTTGGAGTTAAATATGCTTTACGGTCATGAAATGCTCCTAAGAATATGCTTTTTTCTTTTGATATTTGGGTGGAATTTGACCCATTTTATACGGTGTTAGAAGAATCCCTCAACAAACTTTATGGCAATCAATAGAAATCACAGATTGCACAGCTCCACACTGAGCGAATGACATCACGAGAGAGTGACTCAGCAGCGGTGACGGACAGAGCAAGAGTGTCTCTGATCCTGACGCTTCCTCTTCAGCAGACAGCATCGGTGCCTGAACAACAGCCCTTTACAGCTCCTCCACATCAGACAAAGCCTTTCTGAGTCCACATGAACATCACAAAGACCACCAGGATGTGAAACAGGAAGCAGACTCCCACACTTCCTGACAAATCATTTCTCATGACCTTTACAGTTATTAGTGATGTATTTAAATCATTTTATACGTATCAATTCTTGGGTTTAAAACTACAGTTCGTCCACGAATGTGTCCAATGTGACAAGTCTTGCCGTTTGAGTCTCAATGCTTTGCCGGTAAACACGCTCCCCGCTGACGAAGACTGCGCTGTTTCCCTCGTTAGCGAACATCGGATTTCTGTCTATAGAAACAGAACACCTCTATAGAAATATATGAATGGAAATCATAGGTTCTTTTAACAAATCAACAACACAAAGAAAAATATGCATCAAATTAGGATTAATAAATGACATAATATTAATAAAAGCTTTAGATTTTTGCAAAAAATTGTGTTTAATTTATGTATTTTATATTCTAATTTATATACAATTATATATTTTGAGCTGCAGTGTTTTATGATTATTTTTCAAGTTTTTAATTTAATTGTTTATTTGAAAATCAATCAGCTCACAAAAAAAATATAAGTCATGATTTATATAAATATAATAATACTACTATAAATTAACTTTACGGATAAAATATAAATCATTTTAGTAATTAAATTACAGCTCACTTAGAGATAAAATTATATATATGGAATTATATTAGACATATATATATATATAGTAATACAATAATTATACTATAAATTAATAATTTCAAAATATAAATGTTATTAAAGCTCACTTATATTATTTATCACTTAATAATAAATAATTATCAAATCACATTGTAGATAAATATAATACTATTACTATGAGGTCACCTGAAATAGCAATTTCCTATTATTATTGTTATAAATATTACTATGTTTTTCCTGATAATTCTCTGACTCATGAAAACGGGAGCAGAGCAGTTCTTTGAAAATGACAGTTAATATGACAAAATTAAGCAGAAATGTATTTGTTGTACCCAGAAATCTTTAATTATTTTAATATCCTAGCCGTTTACACTTAATATTAGACATCATCACATCAGTGATAAAACAGAGGCTTTGACAGAGGCTCGTAATGATCTAAAAATAATAATAAAAGTGCCCTTGTATTACAGTAAAGCGTTTCTCTGGAAGAGTTTCTGCCGCTGGGCGTGACTGAAGTAGGTCAGGTGACGCAACACCCCGTGACCTCATAATACCTCGTAGCGTGACGGCCTTTATCTCAGTCCACTCCCACTCACTGTTTTCACTGGGACACACCTGAACCACGTCCAAACACCCACTAGAACAATCCAAAATTGGATTAGTACACAGTAACCGCAGCTTCAGGTCATGCTTCAGGTTTCCCAGCATGCAGTGGCTCACAGTCAGCTTTTCATTCAGTCATTTAGTGATCAAAGCTGCATTCTGGGAAAAGATGCATTCAAGGTTTGAGCATCATCGTAAGACACTCGGTGCCAAACATCAATACCTGCATCTGCCGTCCATTAGATCGGACGTTCTCCATGCAAACGACTCATTTGCAAACCAACTCTAGCATGTAGCAGAAGCCGTTATAGTGCACGGAAAAACACCTCAGGAAAACAAAACACAACACTCATGCACTTTTTGTTTTCAACATGCATACAAGCATTATTCTAGCTAATAATGAGCACAAACACATGCACTCAGGCCTAATTTAACAGGAACTCACACATATACACTCAATCGCACAAAAACAACATGGTGTGAAATGCTTATAGGGACAAATATAAGTGAACTGCCTGTTTGGCGATGCTCTTGAGAGTAAACCACAACAGAGAAACGGTCACACTAAATGCATATGAAATATCAGCGAAAGACTGAGTGTTAAACTGCACATTTTCAATTGAGACAAAGCCACAATTTCTGCATTTGACACATTCAGTGCCGGCATAAATAACAGACTCTTAAACGCTGCGGTAGTTTTGCTGTCAGCTTCACTGATGCAACATTTGCATATGCAGTTATAACAAAAAGCATTTCTTTCTACATATTTGCACGGAAAGACCTCAGTGAACAAAAACTCGCTTTAATCTAGAAAACTCCTTCACAAAAAACACTTTTTATTCTAGACATTAGATATTACATTTCAGGATTGGCCTAAATGCATCACTCAAATAGTTCATTTCAAAATAGATTGATGCATTTCTGTTTTGACTGTAATTGCAATTGTCATTTCTCAACTTAAACTTTATCCTAGATGCATTTTACAACAAGTTTGGGGCAATGCATACTGGGATTCCCTTCAGAAGCGGTGGAGGGCTGCCCATCGGGACACATGCTGCGATCACAGAGTCCAGATAGAAACTGCACTCTCACTAAACACAATCAATGAGTCCAATCAAACACACCCAAACACACTGACTCACAGAGAGACTGACCGGACGCCACAGCGGCACGACCCTGAGGAAAGTGACGCCGTCTGGCACACCAAATAAAGCCAACATATTCACATATAAAACGTGTGCTCTTTTCTTTGGACCCTGCAGACCTCAGTCACATTTAGCTGCCGAATGCTTTTAGTATTAAACAGATTTATTATCCATGAAAAGCATTAAAAAATTACTTGACAGCTTGAATTGTGCATTAACTCAAACTCTCCTTCCATCCAACTTCAAAATGAAATGGTAAGGACTGGGTCACATGACATTAAAGAATACAACTACTTTCTTGAAGTGACCACCGTCTGGACCCCATAATGCACTGAAATGTGCACAAAAAAAATCTGTCTATGATGGTGGATAACGCAATATCAAAACTAATCAACAAAAATTCAATCTTAAAACAAATTGACTATTTTACCCAATATTGTTTTTATAATAACTACTTATTTAATGACAAAATGCCAAAAACTATAGTTGCAGCTTTTGTAGAGCTCTTCAAAATGTGTTATTTATTAGGTTACCTTTTCGTGGAGCATTTCATAGGTTATCTTTCAGTTAAAATGCTGTCTGAGAAGACAACTGCCTACTTGGGCAGTAGACAGCACAGCAACTCACTAGGTTTTGGAACGGAGCCAATGTGTTGAACTTTTGAGAACGGATCCCACTGTTTTATTGAGGAACAACCTCTGGATCAGTAGCTCGAGTCTAGTTTAGTCTGCAGTCTAGCGATGTACATTCTAGAAGCATGCGACTCGATTACACTTGCTGCGGTGATCGCTTCAGTCGTAACTCTTTAAACAGACAACATGAAATACAGAGGGAGTGAGAAAGACCTTTATACAGAGCCAAACTTGCTACCAAACACCCTCAAGCAGGTTTGTATTTCCTCTGGAATTTGTATGTTGTTGCCCCTAACGGTGCTATAAAGCAATAATCCACCGAGTCTGTGCATTACAGTGAATTTATTACATGCAAGGGGTCTAGATCCTATACCCTTAAGTCTTCAACTGTGGTAAAAATCACAAATACACCGCCTTGAGTGGTGTATTATTTAGATGGCATCTTAAATGTAATAAAAGATTATTTATATTTGCAGTAACACTTATTTAAATAAAAAGTCACAATAAACATTTCTTGTGCCGAGTATTATAGTCTGTTACTGTTGCTAAGCAACATGACAATTCGGTGGCAGATTAGAATGCAGTTTATAAATATTCCGTGTCATTTTAGTATCAATTAGATATTGTAATAGTTTTGGTTATTAGTTTGAATTATTTGTAAAATGTTAATATTGACTATTTTTATATTTTAGATTTTGTTAAAGACTTACATTTGTCCATGCTTGTTTGTTTGTCTAAAGTCAGTTATTTTAGTGTATCTGAATTTAATAAAATAAGAAAATGGTTGTTTTTGTATTTTATTTTAGAAACAAAATTATTTTAAGTTTCCTTTTTAGTTAACTAAATAACCCCGTCTGAATGTAGAGTCAAAACATCTGTTTGTATCATACAACCGACAGCTATGCTCATCATAAACATCTGGAAGTGTTTGATGGCAATACAGAAATAGAAAAGGCTACTGGAAAGTGTATGAAACTATAAAGAAGTCACGATGAATTGAGAAAAAAATCCCTGTGATATAAACTGCCATGGTATTACTACCAGAAACGTCCCTAAACATCTCGACTAACTGCAGATGTGGTAAATATGAAGTTATCATCTAGAAAACATTTGCAGCAAATTGCACCCAAACAATATATATGTACTGTCCTGTAGGGTACCAGACGTCTTTCTTATCAAACACTACTGGATTTATATGTGCTTCTCTACACAACAAGAACAGAGCTGGTTAAATCACTACCTCTTATTTCATTTCATATCTGCCCAGCTTTGCAGCTCTCGAACAGGCTGTTCAACAGAGAACGAAACACTTCAATGACATTTTGGGTGGAGTGGAGAGAGAGGCAAGTCTTAGCCGGTCGCAGGGCGTTTGGCATTTGTCGGGGAGTAATTTCAAGTCTGTCACAGATAAAGGGATGACTTCGTGTGTGAATTCCACACACCTTGTTTCTGTGGAGCGGAAACAAGCAACGGTGCGTGGAGACCGTAATGAAACTCCGTGTGGGGTTTTAACAAGGATGCATTGGTTTGGTAATCACTAGTGAACTTCGGTCTGTGTGTAATATTCATCCTCACAAACATGCAATAGAAATTCCAGAGCTGAAATATCATTTTACAACCATTGCTGAGTCGAGATTGGAGGGACACAGACTCATTGTTCATACAGGAAAAGTCTGTAATTCCTGTGCAACTAGTGGCAGCAAACAGAACTGCAATGGACACTTTTTAGACATTATGACTACGTTTCCATATTTACATTTATTTTAGCTTTTAGAAAAATGTTATGTATATTTATAACACTATACTTGTGTAATATTACTTTGGCATTCAATGACAGAAAACAAGTTAAGTCTAATAAACGGCTGAGGGAATGGCAGTCATTTTGACCTCTTTCTCTCTTCTGACCAATGTCTCAATATTTCTCCCTTTTTTGTAAAGATTATTATGTTTTAATATAGTTAATTAATTTCTGTTCACCACTATAGATTTACCAACAATGATGACTTTGGAAATTGCACTGTTTGATAGAGCCTTCGATGCACATTCTGTGAATAGTAGTAAATTAACAATGCATACTGTGCATAGTATACATACTTGCAGGATTAATTAGTCTAATTATATGATATAAACATAACTAATTAGATCCACCCTTAACCACAAACCTTCTCTCCAAAACCCTGCATTCCAAAAACGTGTCAGCCAATCGGATAGCACCAAGGCCGTGGGCTTTTCTGATTGGCTAAAAAAGTTTGAGCCACTCTCCTGACGTTTTGTGCCGTTTATGGTCTGGTACGGTCAAAGACAGGTGTGACAACTATTCACTGATACCTGTCAGTGATGTAAAGATATTTATGCATGATGTAGTAATAAATATCGGCAATGTGGTTTAAATTCATTTTAGCTGCTGAAATCCAGTATACACATTGGAAGGCCACTCTGCTTGCTAGATATTTGGCTTCACAAGTGTGACCAAACAAGTATAGAAAGGAAGAGGAGAGCTCAAGAGTTCAGCCAACCTCCTTCTCCACTTGACTTTCTCAAATAAATGCCCCATTTATGAGTCCGTCACACCTCTGAGGTCTGAAGGCCGGTGACTGTGTCTATATACATGTGATTTATTTCTGTGTGTGCCTGTGTATTCGCTGAAGGGGCTCTGGTGGGTTAATAATTAATTATTTTTCCAAACTTTGACCTTCCTTTCTCAAACTCTCTCCAATAGCCGTCTGTCACACCACAAATGCAATTCAGTCAAGCCTGTCTTCGCCCCAAACGACACACACCCAAAAACGTCAATCAACCCCGGAGCATTCCTCGGCATAATTCATGTGCATTAAACACGCACTATCAATCAGGGTTTGCACAGAAACATCACAGAGTGAATTCAAAACGAGAGCGCGCTTCATACGTTCCTTTTTAGCTTATCGTTCCTCTCCAGAACAGCCGATAAACTCCAGAAACAGCATTTCTGCAGCTATTTAAAGCTCCCGTGCTGTGATATCTAACTACTGCCATTTTAAATCTGGATGTCTGGCTGTATCTAGGAGTTTAAATGTCGCTTTGAGTAAGAACAGAGGGAGAAACGCAGCAGCAGAGAAAGAAACTCGCTATAGTAAAACAGGTTCAGCCGTTACAATGTATCACTTACGCACACACGCACGCACACACGCACGCACGCGCGACTGAAACATTGTAACACTGTAACGTTCGAAACCCGCGAAACATTGTAACATTCGAACCGCGAGGCAGTTCTAAGCGCGTATAAAAGCAGACTAGCGATACCGAGACGACTAAACTGTTATACGCGCAAATATCGCATCGCACAGGCCCCTGTGGCGGCCCCCGGGCTTTCAGAAGCGCTTACCTTCCGCTGCTGTTTCTCCCAGGCCGGATCCAGTAGCAGGTCCCGGTCCCAGTCGTTCTCTTGCTCCATGTTTATCTGCTGTCCGCCCGCCCGCTTAACTTGATTATTAGCGGCGTGATAATCTGCCATATCAGACACCTGAAAGCGCCGTAAAAACTCTTCCTCGAGGAAAACCAACAGAAAGAGTCTGCAGTAATCGCTCTGGAAGGCGTTGTTGCTCGGTGTGGAGTCGGACTGACAGTATCCGGACGAGAGAGCGTTCCTCCACCCGTCTGACAAAAATGGAGTAGGAGACGCGCCACTCCCTCTGAGGAGGAGACAGTAGGCCCGGGAAACTCATGAATATTTAAAAGACCGGTTTAATTATTCAGAGGATATCCGGGTTTCGCTCTACCATTGGCTAATCTGGTCAGGGGTAGTATTTTTAGATTGAACACGTGAATTTGTGAACGTTGTATAAAATATTCACAGTGAGGTTCAGAAGTCTGATAATCTGATGATTAATAATATCTCAAACAAATCTGAAAGTTATTTTTAATGATTTTTTTATGTGAACTGCACTGTGTATTTGTATAAATGCATTGCATTTGATCTATTTATATCTGATTATATTTTTTAAAACTATATAACATTTTATATATAAATAAATGAATTATTTACTTAATAATTACATGTATATATGACATATTACTATAATTATTAAAATAATGCTTACATTATATAAATATATTTATATGCTACTAAATTTCAATAGCTTTTTCACTAGTATATATATATATATATATATATATATATATATTCACATATATCAAATAATTATTATTCTTATTTACGATTCATTTAGTTATATATTTTGTATATTATATATTAAATAATCAATAGATTATCATTTAATTAAAGATATTTTATATATTACCAAATTCTTTCTATCAATCTTTCTATTATTAAAATAATACTTACAATAAATTAATATATTTTATATACTACCAAATTTCACTAGTGGTTTCAAATGAACATATAAAATAAATATTATTCTTATTTACTATTAATTTATGTAGCTATATATATTATATACTAAACATATTAGATTATAATTTAATTAAATATATTTTTTTATATATTACCAAGATTTTTTCTATCAATCCTTCTGTCTTCATATACTTCAAATCTATATATACTAAGCGTATAAAGATTTATTACTATATAAAATGTAATGAAAAGCAAAGTGAATAGAAAATGTTAATTTGTTTGAGGCTTGTACAGTGTCTCAGTGTAACCTGTATCTTAACTTCACACACAAACACAAACAGAACGAGTGGATGTATTATTCATACGCTTTCCACAAAACACTCACCAGCCGCTTGCGTTGTTCTTCTCCTTCATCTGAATTCAACTCTATACAGTTTCAATAACACACATTGTTTGGTGAAAAACGCATGAATGTTTATGACTTTATT
>QVTF01018971.1:95000-97500 GCA_003573665.1 Oxygymnocypris stewartii
GCGTGTTACACTGTCGGTCAAAAGTTTGAAAGAAGTCTCACCAACGCTGCATTTATTTGATCAAAATAAAAACTGTTTAATTGTGAAATAGTATTACAGTTTAAAATAAGTGTTTTCAATTGTAATATATTGTTATGATGCGCAGCTGTATTTTCAGCATCATTCCTCCAGTCTTCAGTGTCACATGATCTTCAGAAATCATTATAATATGCAGATTTCTGTCACTATAACAAATTCCTCGTATGTGTAAACATAACTGGACAATAAAGCTCATTATGATTCTGATTTCTGCTCAAGAAACATTTCTTATTATTTTCAGTTTTGAAAACCGCTACCATTCAAAATGACCATTCATAGGTTTTTTATTTTTGTTTTGTTTAAGAAATTAAACGTTTGTTCAGCGAGGATAGATTCAATTGATCAAAAGTAAAGACATTTATAATGTTACAAAAGTTTCCACAAAAATCTGAAGCATCAACATCAACTGTTTTCAACATCAGAAATGTTTCTTGAGCAGTAAATCAGAATATTAGAATGATTTCTGAAGATCATGTGACACTGAAGACTGGAGTAATGATGCTGAAAATACAGTATTTTTTATAAAATGAATGCAGCCTTGATGAGCAAAGTAGACATTTTTAAAAACATTTTAAAAATCAAAATGATTCCAAATTTTTTTGGCATAAAAAATTGTCGGAACTTTTGTCATCCCAATACAATAATAAGTCAGAAATGAGATGTTAACAATCAAATTTCCATTAATGCTAGAAGATTCATCACACTAGAAATGCAGGATGCAATTCACCACACTAGTTTCATATTGCACAATGTATGCCATCTGCAAACAGAAAATCTGAATTCTATGCTAAGTATTTATAATGCATACAGCAGAAATTGTAAGTGTAGTATGCACGCATGCTATTAAAGCATGACCATGCATTCTTAATCATATAATATCAATGTTCAGTGGTTTATCTAGTTCTATTCTGTGTCCAAGCACACTAACCAGTGTGTTTGTTAGGACTGTATATCAGACGTGCACTAGCTATGCAGGATACATCCATGAGCACCACGAAGCTCTTGCAGTGCTCCAAACTCAGCTGCTTCTCGCTACCGGCAAAGACTGACCGGGCAGAAAACAGGAAACAGAAACAATATTATACAACTCACTTCCTCACAGGTTACACATCACTTCCTGCATGGTTTTCAACTCTGCTAGCAGAACTAATTAAAATAATTGCATTATAACGGCACAGTGAACAACTTCTCCTGCAAACCACATTGAAATGCAAATGCAGAAAAAAAGAAGCGAACAGATGAAAAACAGCTTGTGAATAAACATGCTCCCACCTCCTTTGGCAATGACTTCTGTCAGCAGGTTATACAGATCCAAAGGTCTACAGTAAGCCCCCTATAGACACACACGTACAGACATGCACATGACATTAGAGCTACACATTAGCTTCAGAAATACATGCACAAACTCAATAGCACTGTATTGTGCAGCTCAACATGGAAGTAAGGTGTTTTTACCTTGATACAGTGTTTGACAAAGAGATCTTTCACTTCATTTACAGACGGCAGACCTGCGAGACGTGGAGACATTGGCTACACACACACACACAGACACAGACACAGACACAGACAGACACACACACACACACACAGACAGACACAGACACAGACAGACACACACACACACACACACACAGACAGACACAGACACACACAGACAGACGCACACACACACACACACAGACACAGACACACACAGACACACAGACACAGACAGACAGACACACACACACACACACACACACACACACACACACACACAGACAGACACACACACACAGACAGACACAGACAGACACACACACACACACACACAGACACAGACACACACAGACAGACGCACACACACACACACACACAGACACAGACACAGACACACACACACACAGAGAGAGAGAGACATGCAGAAACAATTTTAAACCAACAATTAATTGGACCTAGTGATAATAAATGATCAAAGCAGTGAAACTAGATCAACTTCTCCATTTTACCAGTGTAAACGAGTGTGCATCTACTCCTGGTCTCTCAACAGCTCTGCAAACACACACATATAGCAATTTATTATGTTAAAACAAAGAAAATCAAGAAAAAAGTAAGGCATGTTTTGCTCATTTTTCCCATCCAGTCATGAAAACATTATTTCTGAATTCTCGCTGAACGTTCAAACAGTAAAAAACATCCCATGAGTAATATAGCCTATCAATGTTTTTGTGCTTTTGTCTTGAGGACATTATTAAAGACCAGTTCATTGTTATATTAATGTTAATGGAAGAACGTTTTTTTATAACTTTGAGAGAACTTTGCCAGAACGTTCCATGTTATCTGAGATTTTACCTCCAAAAATAAAGACAACTTTTAGAGTTTAGTTTTGTCTCTCATGTTTCTGCTAAAAAATAGACACACAATACCGGTCATATAGTAAGAG
>QVTF01018971.1:100000-104534 GCA_003573665.1 Oxygymnocypris stewartii
GTAGCAGTCTGGGAACTTGTACACATCAGTTTCCCAGCAAAACTGATCAAGCCAACCAATCAGATTGCAGCAATAATACACACGTGAACACATGTGTGAAACCTTGTATAAGTGCAGCGCGAGGGGGAACAGCGTTCCTCTCTGACGGGTGTGTTTCTGCATGAGCGCCAGCAGGAATGAGCACGTTAGATCAGGGTCACTGGGGTCATCGTCCTCCTCCAGCAGGGTCAGATTGTACTGAGGAGGCCCTACAAACACAAACATGTGAGTACAATACCGGGACTAGTTCTTCTTTTGAAGCGCCATGATATCTGTGTGAACGGTGATGCTCGTGTACCTTGCTGAGGAATCCAGCGTCCGTGATGCGAAGTACATTTCCAGGGTGTCTTGACTCCTCTCTCACTCAGCGTGTCTTCGCTCAGGTGACAAACCTCCATCGTGTCAAAGTTCTGGCAGAAATCTCCCAGAGACATCCTGATGAGCAGAGAGAGGAGACGATGAACCTGCCATCTAAACCAATCAGAGAAGAATCTGATTACGAGTCAGCCAATCAGAGAGAAGACCAGCTCACCAGAATTCCCCGTCATCATGCTGGTTTCTCTGCACACGCTGCTGCTCTTCAGCGCTCACCATATTCCACTCCACCCTAAACACACACGTTACACAAACTATTAAACACAAAAACACACACCTGGCAAAACAGTTTCATGGCTATCAAAACTAAGAAATATCATGGACTTCTATTGTTTGATATGCTTTGCATTTGATCTAATGTGTAATATTTACATCATTTATAATTTTTTGGGATGTCTTAGGACATATTTGTCCCAAAACTATAGTTAAATACATACACATATGTTTATTCAGCAAGGATGCATTAAATGGATAAAAAATGACAGTAAAGTCATTTATAATGTTACAAAAGATTTCTGTTTCAAATAAATGCTGTTCTTATGAACTTACTATTAATCAAAAAATCCTGAATAGATCACGGTTTCCACAAAAATATGAAGCAGCACAACTGTCTCCAACACTGATTATAATAAATGTTTCTTGAGCAGCAAATTTGAATTATAATAACCTTTCACAATATTACTGTACTTTTAATCAAATCAGTGTAGCCTAGATGAGCATAAGAGACTTATTTAAAAAAAGACAAAAAATGTTTGTTACTTGAATTCAATTATATTTCACACACACACAGTATATATATATGGGTAGTTGACAAAACAAGTTGGACTGTGTCCTATGGTGTGACATAGCAAAAATGTAGAAAAAAATGTAACATACAATTAACATGAGAAAAATTATATCTTCCTTCTTAAGAGTAACAAATAGCATGAGAGAGGTTCAATGTTAGAGTTTTTATTTTTGTAAATTTTTCTGTCACACCATAGGACACATTGATTCGTCAACTACCCATATATATTCACGTTCATATACATATAAGAGTGTTTCGCACCCTTTTTTGTCACTCCAAGGCCCCTCCCACTCAGTATTACCCCACGGGTTCCTGATCCGCACCAGCTCAACTTGACCAGTCGAAGTCTTGATCTGAAACACACATGACTCAAACTCAGTGATGTTTGTAGGACTTGCTGTGTTTATTCTGACCTCATGGCCTTTACACAAAAACATTCAGCTAAGAGAGAAATGCATACTGCTTATGCTGCTAAATATTGTGTGTATAATACATAGGCCTACCTTAAATGCCCGGCTAAGGTTGAAATATTAAAGCATTTCTGTTTCAGTTAAAAACAAAAGACTGGTAGGCCTATGTCTTATATTTTCTTGTAAAGAGTTTGTGAAATCTAATCAAGTCACTATGATGCATGCTCAAGCCACTTCTGGGAGTGGGATGAATGATGTTTAACATATGGCCTTTAGAATCATTTTTTAGGGGTCTGAGGACAGATTTGTCCCCAAACTAAAATTAAATAAACACATATATGGTTATTCAACGAGGATGCGTTTAATTGACAGTAAATATACATTTATATACATTTTTTAAAAAGCTGTTAGTTGGATACTTGTTTCAGAATGTTCAGATAATATTTAAAAGCAGATAAGATAAGTTCAGATAATATTTCAAAATGACAAAATAGATCTTTCACATGCAAGAAAAAAAATTCTGAGAATATTCAGAAATAACCTTTTTATATAACTTAGTAAAACGCTCTCAGAACATATGTTTTGTCAGCTGAGCGCATCTTTTATCATATAGTGTGACCACTGTCTTGCACACTGTTTCAGACTGAAGTATGTGAAGTGGGACGGCAATTCAGTACAGCGTTCTGATACTAGCTGATACTTGAGCTGATGGCGCCCTCTGGAGGAACACTGAGCATTACACACACTAATGAAACATAAATCAAGAGCTGCTTTGACAGACAGACAATGAGAGAGAGAGAGAGAGAGAGGTAACATTTCCCCTCACCGTCTCCAAACCGGTCACAGAATAGGCATGTCTGAACAAAATCCCAAACTCATTCTTCTTCTCAAGGGGACCCTGCACACAGACAAACACACAGGACATTATAATACCTTCTAAAAACAACACCTGTCAAAAGAAAACTCTTTCCTGGAACTCAAGAAGATCCTTTTACCTAGAAGAACACAAAGAGGGAAGGTTGCAGGTTCGAACCTGCAAGTTTTGATCAGTGAGCTGTAACTAAAGTGCCCTCGAGCAGGAAGCTGAACTTACTTCACTTTATATTGCGACATCACAGACACAAGCTCCAGCAGAGAGGATAGATACAAGATCTGTTCTGTTCTGTTATTGTTGAATCATATTTCTGTGCACAGCTCTTCAAAAGTTCAGTAATTTTTTTTTGAGGAAGAGATGCATAATTGTTTTCCAGTATTTCACAGTTGGTTTCCACAATAATATACATTGATAATGATAAGAAATGTTTCTTGAGCAGAATATTAAAATGATTTCTGAAGATCATGTGACACTGAAGACTGGAGTAATGATGCTGAAAATACAGATTTGAACACAAGAATAAAGTACATTTTAAAATATATTGAAATAGAAAACATTTATTTTAAATTGTAATAATATTTCACAACATTATTGATTATACTGATCAAATAAATTCAGCAAAAGAAACTTCTTTGGCAAACATTTAAAAAATCTTACGACCCCAAACTTTTGAACGTCAGTGTATATATTCACAAACAGCATGGAGGGGATTTTACATGATTAGACACTTTCATTTCATTGTGTTTCACATACAAAGCACTGCTTCATAAGTGCTTTATTGGAGCTTAGATCTCTAAAAGAATTTAGAGCTTTAGAGTCCCGTTTCACTTTCATTGTATGAAAAAGAGCAGCATGAACATTCTACAAAACATCTTCTTTTGTGTTCCACAGAAATCATCAGACAGGTTTGGAATGACATGAGGGAGAGAATGCTGAGAGAATAGCTATTTTAGGGTGAACAATCTCTTTAATTAAGGCATGTGAAGAGAGCGTACCCTTGAGTTAGCACAGTTGATCAGAGCTCCTTTCTGCAGCAGCAGGCGCAGGAAAGAGCCCAGCATTCGAGCGTCAGACGGCACCATGAACTCCTCTGTAACCCCACCTGTCATGTCTGCCATCGCCTCGTGAGGGAAACCCATGTTCAGAGCACTGTAACCACCCTTCAGTCTGAGAAAGAGACAGAAACGACAATCTGAACAACAGAAAATAAGACAAAACAGTGTATGTGCATGCAGAGCTCACCCTCAGACATACCAAGATGTAAACGAGTTTGTTTCTTCGTCAGAACAGTTCTGGAGAAATGGAGCATTTCATTACTTGCTCATCAATGTATGCTCTGCAGTGAATGGGTGCCGTCAGAATGAGAGTCTAAACAGCTTTTAAAAACATCCCACTAATCCACAACACCCCAGTCCATCATTTAATGTCTTGTAAGGCCAAAAGCTGCATGTTTGTAAGAAACAAATCCATCATTAAGGCGTTTTTAACTTTAAACTGTTGCTTCTGGCCAAAATAGTCTATAATCCATAATATGCTTCCACCAGGGAAAAAGTGCATCCCCTGTTGTTTCTCACATAAAAATCTATCCACATATTTGTTTAGAGCTGTTTTGGACTGTTTTTGCTCGAACATGGTGCTTGGTCTGGGCAGATTTCTCTCCTGATTCAACCTTTTCACTGGACTGGAGTGGTCTGGATTACTTGTGGATTATTATGATGTTTCATCAGCTGTTTGGACTTTCATTCTGACGGCACCCATTCACTGCAAATGATCCATTGGTGATCAAGTGACAAACTCATCTACATCCTGGGTATCCCGAGGGCGAGTACATTTTCAGCAAATTTTCATTTTTGACTGAACTTTTCCTTTCATATTATATATAAAGCAATGATATTCAGGCGTTTTTAAGCATAAAACTAACTTGGCATAAGCTTTCTCCAGGAGTGCGCTCCAGAACTCATCTTTGTTTGAGGAGCGCATATAGATCAGCTGACCGTTTTCTGTCGGCAAGCGGTCATCAACTCGCACCTTAATCCACTCACCATACTG
>QVTF01018972.1:0-96873 GCA_003573665.1 Oxygymnocypris stewartii
AAGTGGTGAAATCATTTATAAGGGAAGACAGAGCAAGTAATTAGATCTTGGTGAAACAGTGAAAGAGTGACAAATGTTTGAATGGTTATTTCCACAGGTATGACAGGAACCTGGTGGAGGCCCAGGCGTGGGGTATTAAGAAAGGAGCGATCATTGGTGTGTTTCAGGGTTACCTTTGGTGCATCATATTCTTGTGTTATGGACTGGCTTTCTGGTACGGCTCAAAACTGGTCATTGAAACCAAGGAGCTCACGCCTGGCGGACTCGTTCAGGTATGACATCCAAGTGTGGACACAGGAGATACTTTATCATATTTTATTGTATTCTTTGAGTGTTCTTTAATTTATTCTTATTTCTATTTCATTTAATTATTTTTTTAACCTGTAATATTTGGACTTCGCTAATTTCTGTGGTTTAGCAAATTTCTTACATAATGGTAATTTAAAATGCTATACATTAATGTGATAAAAAAATAACCATAAAAGATTTGTAGGAAATAAAAATGACAAGTATGAAATAAAATTGATTTGAAATGTATATAGAAATAAAAAATTAAATTGTATCGTTCAGTCAGAAGGATGCAACACAGTGCTCAGTGAATTTAATTTTATGAAATGTTTTTTGTTCTCTTCAGGTGTTCTTTGGTGTTCTTATGGGTGCCATGAATCTGGGCCAGGCCTCTCCTTGTCTTGAAGCCTTTGCCTCTGGTCGGGCCGCAGCCAGAAGTATATTTGACACTATTGACAGGGTGAGATTAACACACACACGGTTCTTCTCCCGAAATCAATGAATTTCATTCTTTCAGCTTCAGGGACAGATGAATCACTGTCACACCCTGTTCCCATACAGGAACCAGAAATCGATTGCTTCTCAGAAGAAGGTCATACGTTAGACAAAGTTAAGGGTGACATTGAATTCCACAACGTTCACTTCAACTATCCCTCCCGTCCTGAAGTGAAAGTGGGTCATGTTTTTAGCATACATCATTTAATCTAATGTTTGCATTGATTCTATCCAGCATTGACTGGCTGTGTCTTGTGTTCAGATATTAGATGATTTGAATGTCGTGGTCAAAGCTGGTGAGACGACTGCATTTGTTGGACCCAGTGGATCAGGAAAGAGCACAACGATCCAACTCATTCAGAGGTTCTACGACCCCAAAGAAGGACTGGTACAGTAATACAAACCAGTGTTGTTTGACTTATATATACTGTTACAGTGTTTATTAATAGTTTGAATTAGCTTTTAATTTCACATTTTCCATTTTCATTTTATTTATTTTATTTAATTTCATGTGATTTTAATTTGTATCACCTTTTTATTCATTTAGTTTTTTATATTTCTATTTAGCTTTAATTTATTTTTATGTAACTTTTAGTTTTACTAATTTTAGGACTTCGACTTAAAGTAAGGACGGCTAATTGTGTCAGCTCTAATTTTAATTTTCCATCAAATACTTATATTTTATAATATTTTAGCTTAATTTTGAATTACAGAAAAAGTTTTTGTTTCAATAGTTTAGTTTTTAGTTAACAATAACAGCACTTTTATTTCATAGGACCTCAGTTATTTCCATCAAATTAAAGAAACAACATCAAAAACCAACCAACCAAACAAATAAATAATGCATAAATACATTTGTTTTAGCATTTAATTAGATTTTTTTTTCATCTGATATTTATATTTTCTAATACTTTATCTTCATTTGAATTACTGATAAATTATAGTTTTAGTTAAACATATTAATGCTGGTCAAACATTTTAATAGGACATCAGTTATTTTCAATAATCAATCAATCAATCAATCAATAAATACAATTATTTATTTAGAACTGAATTTTCAATTTTCATCTATTAATTATATAATAGCTTTATTTGGCAAAAAACAAGTGTTTTAGTTAACAATAACAATATTGGTTCACATTCCTTACACAATTTAATAGGACATGAATATATATATATAAGGAGGTATTTTAACGAAAAATATGAAAGAATAAGATTATATATATTAATCTTATTATTTCATCATATTTGTTAAAATACTAATAATTAGAGGTGGGCATAGATTAATTTTTTTGATCTAGATTAATCTAGATTAAAATGGCTCATTTGAATTCTGCCGAAGGCATTCAGAATATGTGTGCTACCCAAATAATGACTAAAAGTAAGTCTTTGAGAACGGGTCTCTCAAGCATTAGACCAGGGCTCATCTCCTGTTTCCAAAATGCATCACAAACTTAATCTCTTCCCGTCCCAATCCCACGAAAAAACTGGGGGAAATCCCGTTCCACTCCCGGAAGAATGACTCCCATTCCCTCCCACTCCCGTGGTTTGTTTTTTTTTTTTTTGTTTTTTTGCCGATAACTGTCAATTACAGTAAAAATATAGTACAGATCACAGCGTGCCCACCTTATTAGTTGAATAAAAACCCAAAATGTCGTTTTTTGTTATTATATTGAACTGAAAGCCATTTTATGCACAGTGTTGCACAGATTAAATTTCATGTAAATCATCCATGCTAACACACACGTCTTCTATTTTTATTTTTTAGACATTTCACTCTCTTTAGATATATTTTTCAAAGAGGGAGTTTCTAGCTCAAGTTCACATGAGACCTAAAGCGCATCCTGTTTGCTTAAAAGCGCAACGTTTCGTTGTTATTCTGAGTGCACACAAATAAACGTAGAGTCTTTACAGATTCGAAAGATGTATTAGGCTACTTTTATCTGTATGACCAAGAATGACGGAGATTTTAAGAGCAAGTGAGCGCACCGGAGCCTGTCCTGCAGCAAACGCGCTTCCACACAAACACTTCAATAGCGCACATTTCTCTAGGTTAACATCATATTGAGCGGCCATGTAAAGTTGCTACTACATACATCTTTCAGATGAAAAGCCATATTTGAGGTTGATGAATGATAGGTGAGCGTTTGGATGTCCTGCCCGATTGTATTACCACATAGACCAGCCGTTAACAATCTGTCCATCACGGACTGCGAGCCTCTAGTTCGAAGACTCGTTCTCGCCCCCTACAGTGCAATTCGGCTAGGTATACATCCGCGCTAAAATATCAGGGTGAAAGTCATCATAGCTTGCGTAGTATAGACCCAGCTCCCAACCCAACTTTGAGAATAGATTAACGGCGATATTTTTTTTATCGCCCGATAAGAGTCTCGCGTTAACGCAGCACGTTAACGCCGATAACGGCCCACCACTACTAATAATGCAGTAAAATGTAATGTCTGATCTTGTGTTGAAAGTCTAAATTCTGGTCATTTTTAGGTCACCCTGGATGGTCATGACATCAGAAGCCTGAATATCCAGTGGTTGCGTTCTCTTATTGGCATAGTGGAACAAGAACCTGTTCTGTTCTCCACCACGATCGCTGAGAACGTCCGATACGGCCGTCCTGGAGTCACCATGGAGGAGATTATAGAAGCCGCCAAGCAGGCCAATGCTTACAACTTCATCATGGATCTTCCTCAGGTATAAGATCAGTGCATGCATTACCTCACAGATCAATTACACAAAGTAACACAGGAAGTGCTTGGAGACCCCCAAGAAAAGTTCTTAATTAAAATGTTTTTATATTAGTTTTGCATATTAAACTAAATAAATGTTATGACTCTGTCTTATCATGCAGAAATTTGACACATTGGTGGGTGAAGGTGGGGGACAGATGAGTGGAGGGCAGAAACAGAGGATCGCCATTGCTCGAGCGCTGGTCAGGAATCCCAGAATCCTCCTGTTAGACATGGCCACATCAGCGCTGGATAACGAGAGTGAGGCTGTAGTACAGGAGGCCTTGGACAAGGTGAGTTTACAACATCTATTAACTAAGACCAAAATCGAAGTTCTCCTAAAGTTTTAGCTACATCCATCAGTTCGGCACGGTCCCTCGTCCTGTCCTGACTTTTTAAAGTACAGTCAAACCAAAATGTATTCAGACACCTTCTCACATTATCTCAGTTTATTTGCTATAGTTTAGAAAATGGTAATAAAATATGACTAACTCAAGAGTTAAACTGTGTCAGAACATCTTGATAATGTCAGATTACTTTGATCGAAAGGTATGTAATGGATTACAATCAACCAAAAATTATTCAGCTGTTAAATTTAAGCACAAAATGAGATAATACCAATTTAGGTCAACCAATTACCAAGCAATGCTTAATTTTGTTCAGTATGTGGTGTAAAAAGGTTGCATTAGCAATTAAAGAAAAAGCACGTAAGCAAAACATGGTCAGGTCAAAGTGTCTGGATAAGTTGTGGTCCCAATTTTATATTTTTTACTGGTATATGAAGAATATTTGGGTCAAATATGTCACAGTTTACTTTATTTTGCTTTCCTCACTCACTATGAACTACAGTGTTCGGCACCCACTAGTAAACAAATATCAAAAATGATATCCGGTGTCTGAATAACTAACTGAATGGTTTTCTCATAGCTGATTGGATATATTCCCTTTATCTAGCAACAAACTTAAAAACCACTTAGAAAACCGACATGGGGACCACCCGACAACCATAAAAAACTCTGTAAGGGCCCAGCAACCACTTAGAACACCTTCCCCCGGTTTCATAGACAAGGCTTAAGACTAGTCCTAGACTAAAATGTTAGTCTGAGCTGTTTCAGCTGAAATAAACTTTCACTGAAATACCTTAAAATATATCAGTGCCTTTGTTTGTCTCAAGATTCACACCAGTAATGTTTTCTCTAAGGCACATTTATAAAAATGACTTAAATGTGCTAATTGAACTATGGCCTATTCATAGCTTAGCCTAAGCCCCATCTGTGAAACCAGGCCCTTAAGTGTCCAGCAACACCCTAGCAACCACTTAGGCACAAGATCATTTTGAAGAACCAGTTGCTGGTCCACATTGACTCCCATAGTAGGGAAATAAATACTGTGGGGACCATCAACTGTTTGATTACATCATCCTTTAAAATATCTTCTTTTATGTTCAACAATTTTAGTATCTTATAATTTAATGTTACATGTTGCACTAAATTACGAACTTGTAAGCAAATGCAGGTTTGTTCAAGAAAGAGTCATTTCCATATATTTGTTGTTGCATACATTCCTTCAATGTCATTTTTCAGGCTCGACAGGGAAGATCGACTATCAGCATCACACACCGTCTGTCCACCGTCCGTAACGCGGATGTGATCGTGGGCTTCGAGCATGGTCACGCTGTAGAGAGAGGCACGCACAGCCAGTTACTGGACAGAAAGGGAGTTTACTTCACACTAGTAACCCTGCAGAATCAAGGAAAGGATACAGACAGCGATAAACCAGAGGACAGTGAGTACAGACCGTTTTGGAGGTCATTGAAAATCTTTATGCTGGTATTTTTCTGTGAAACACGAAAGCAGAAACTTTGCATCATTCACTAGTGTATTTTCATGCATTGTAAACTACATGTCCATACACGTTTTTTTATGTGAATGAATAAAACAACATCTCGAAGCCTAAAAATAATTTCTTCTTGCAATTCTGACTTTTTTCTTAGACTTGTATGACATAAACTTGCAATTCTGAGATTAGACGCTAGTCTTTTTTTCCTCAGAATTGGCCTTTATAACTCACGATTTCAAGTTCGTCTCACAATTCTGAGAAAGAAGTCAGAATTATGAGATATAAACTTGTAGTTGTGAGGAAAAAATCCAGAATTGCAAGAAAAAAGTCAGAATTGCACGATATAAATAGCAATTGTGAGAAAATGTCTGAATTGCACATTTATATCATGCAATTCTGACCAAAATCAATTCTCTTGAAACCATGGGATGAAAATGCTTTATTTTCAGCTGTTTTATGCAGTACTCTAATTTATCACATTTGGATGGAAGCATAGCAATAGTGAATATATCTGTCAATGACAATAACACAAAAATATAAACAGTCCACATTACTTTTATTTTGCAGTGTATTCTTCTGAAGTGAGGCAGTAAAATAGCACATGAAGGTGGTTTAGTACTTTCTGGATCTTAATGTCATTGTTTAGAAACGAGCAGCATGGAGATAGTTTTAAACAACACGAGGGTCAATGACATTGTTTACATGTTTGGGTGAAATGTTTCTTTAAACACTAACAGCTGCTGAGATGACCATTACAGAGGAGGACGGACTTGAGAAAGTAAGGACCTTCAGCAGAGGAAGTTACCAGAGTTCCTTCAGGTACATAATCATTATGACTTTTTGATATTATTTTGAGAGGAGAATGCACAATGTTCTGTTTTTAAATTAAAACACCTTTCATATAGGCGTTCTTTGAGACAGCGATCACATTCTCAGATGTCAAACAACGTTCCAGATGCCATATCTGGAAAATTTCATATCCACTCGGACCATTTCGAAATGGAGGAAGATGAAGCAAACTACATGGTCTGGAGCCAAGTCCATTTAAATACAGTATCACACATGCAATGCTTTCTATGTCTTATCTAAAGTTCCCTGTCTTGTCTTGCAGAAAAGCAAGGGTAAAGATGAAGAGGTCATTGAACCGGCTCCTGTGGCACGAATCCTGAATTATAACCGTCCCGAGTGGCCATATATGCTGCTGGGCTCCTTAGGTGCTGCCATCAATGGATCGGTCAACCCCATCTATGCTCTTTTATTCAGTGAAATCCTTGGGGTGAGACACACACATGTACATACGATACAATGCGATTAGTGTTGTTTGCTAAAGCAAATCTGTTTTTAATCCCTATCCCTAAATATTATATTTCAACTTGTTGAAAGGGTTTTGAATAAAATGCAGCATCCCATTATCTGGCAACCATATAAACATTGCCTGCGCTATTCTATGAATTCACTGCGCTATCTAAATAATCAACTTGAGGATAATTTTAGTCAAATAAATGCTAGTTTTGCTGTGTGAAATACATGCAGTATGCATCAAATGGATATTCAGAAATATACATGATTGTAATATTGTAGTGGCAAGAGGAAGCAGAAAAATGAATACAACTCAATGATTACTACTGCAATAGTACTAGGCAACGGTGTTCTTTTAGTGTCATTAATAAACTATTGTATTATAGTTTTTATTAAAGTTTGGGATTAGTTTTTACTTGTAAATATATTTTCAGTTTTAATTTTAAGTTTTAATGTTGTGTTTTTTATCATTTTATGTTTTTATTGTCTATAGTTTTATCATTTTTATGACAGTTTGAATTATATTAGAACTTCAAATTACACCTAATGAACATTTTGAAAAGTTAATTTGGCAACTAACTGAAAAATGTGTAAGGTTTGGTGTATTTTATTTCAGTTAACTTTTATTTTCTGTCAATCTACAAAAATGTTTTTTAAGGTTCTAGTTTTAGTTCATGATAATAACCCCTTCTAGGCAAACACTGCCACTGGTCTTTAGTGTGTGCATAATTTGTTATTAAGTGCATTCTTTTATTAAAGTGCCCTATTATGTGTAAAGAAAGGTTCATATGTTGGTTTTGGGAGTCACCAACAACAGGTTGAGATGCATGCAAGGTCAAAAAAACACTTTCATTGTCTTATAATTTGCATTTATTTTTATCTCACTTGCTCAACGGACTCCCAAGTGATTCGTTCAAAGATGAATTTTCCCAAACCCCTCGTTAGCGTGATGCTAATCTGCAGTGATTGGTCGATTGGTCTCATTTTTATGTCATCTTGTCTGTGTCTGATAAAGCAGAGTTTGTGAGCGCAGTGCTGCGTGGTGTACAGCGTTACCGAAGAAACAGATATTTTACCGCTCCAAAAGCAGCACATAGTGCCAAAGAATGAATTTACATTTTCATTCAGACTAACGTGAAATGACCAACAAGTGTGCGGGCAATATGCTAATGATTCATGTAGACGTCAACATGAAACTGATTGGGATTCATTTATGACTCGTTTCAATGATTCAGAGTCGACTCTTTCTTTTGAGAGATAATAACTTTATACACGGTGCAGATTTATTTAAGATTTAACACTTTGCAGGATGTTTTCATTCACTTAGAGCTGTTACACACACTGCATGAAAGCTCATTTTCTTTAAACACAGGAGTGGAGTTTAACAATATCATGGTTGCTTTTCAGACATTCTCCATTCAAGACCTGGATGAACAGAGGAGGCAGATAAACGGGATTTGTATTTTGTTTGTCAGCATAGGAATCCTGAGCTTCTTTTCTCAGTTCTTACAGGTACTTCCACAGTTGCTTGTTTAAATTTCCCATGAGAAATGTGTGCAGATCTCTGATAGGATATGTTTATCGCAGGGCTACTCATTTGCCAAATCAGGAGAGCTGTTGACTCGCAGGCTGAGGAAGGTTGGATTCCAGGCAATGTTGAAGCAAGAGATTGGCTGGTTCGACAACCCCATGAACAGTCCTGGTGCTCTGACTACCAGACTAGCCACTGACGCCTCCATGGTGCAGGGGGTGAGTGACAAGAAAATACAATAATACTTTTGTATTTTTTGCAAAGCTGGAGAAAGCATTCATTTCATATGCAAAGGCTGTTTCTTAAAGGCACAGAAGCAAAAATCCAGACATTAAAATTGATATAAAAACAAGTTTGTGACTGAAAGCTTCTGGCACACAGACACTTCACTAACATTATAACCTTTGGAGGAAAGTTACATAAAATGACATCTTTATAGGGATACTTACTGTCATCATATACTCACCCCAAGTTGGTCTACTCTATAGTAATATCGATTTCTTCTGTTGAATGCAAAATTAGTTATTTTGAAGAATGTGGGTAACCAAACAGTTTTAGCAACTACATTCCTCTATATAATGAGCAAAACTCTCATTTCATATGCAAAAGGGTGCAAAAAAAATAAAATGTTTAATTCCAATATCATAGAGAGCACAAGAAAGGGATATAAAACCCATTTGTGACTGATTTTGGCACATTGAAACTTTACAAACATTATAAGTGGACTTAAAGTTTCATATGCCCCTTTAAGGTTTACAAGAATATACAATAATACAAAATGTTGCAAAGCTGGAGAAAGCACTCATTTTCATATGCAAAAATGGAGTGTTTCTTAAAGGCGCAGAAGCGAAAACTGAGTATTTAAATCTAAGGATCAGAGAGAACATTGAAAATGTATATAAAAATAAAATTATTGACCGAATTTTTGGCTTTTTAACCATGCTAACGCTATAATTGGACTTTAGGGGGAAACATGAAGTTACATTAAAATAAAAAAGCACTGATTTCATAAGCAAAGGGCATGATTTGTAACGTTGCCAAAGCAAACAAATGTATGGCATTAAAAAAATATATATTTTTAGAGAAAAAATGTACATTTAAAAAAAATGTAATGTTATGCCCCTTTAAAGATTTAAGATCATTTATATGGTTACGTGTATGTTTGATTGTGTTTAATGTGCTCTTCACCAAAGGCTACAGGTTCACAGATGGGCATGATCGTGAATTCACTGACCAACATCGGTGCTTCCTTCATTATTGCGTATTACTTCAGCTGGAAACTGAGTCTAGTGGTCTCTTGCTTCCTTCCTCTCATCGGCCTGTCTGGAGTTTTTCAGGCTAAAATGCTGACAGGATTGGCTAATGAGGATAAAAATGCATTGGAGGCTGCTGGACAGGTACAGTAAAAGTCATGTTAAATAAGGTCTAATTCATTCATTTAAATGCAATATTCATGCTTTCGCTGAGGCAGCAAATACACATGCGTAAAATGCAACCAGTGTAGTCAGACTTGCGAATGAATCACTGGTTCTTTTTAATGAATCGGTCAGAAAGTCTCATTAGTGTAAATGTAATGTAAAAGCAAAGTCAGAATTGTTTATTTGAATCCACTATTTACTAACCAATCAGAGTTGTTTTTGGCTTACTCAATCAGTCATTCATTTCATAATATCCCATTCAAAATAAATCAGTTATGTGTAGTTAAAACAATGTACTGATTTTAGTATTGTGAAAGATGAACATTTGGAGGTTTGTTGCAGTAAATAGTACTTTAGTTTAAGAAACTCATTATATGTTAAATAGTATTGTTTTTATGTAGCATTAAATAGGAACTATTATATTTAAGTACCATTAATTTACTAAAATATGTTATCTATCCGATCTGTTCAGTCAGTAATATGTGAAAATGTATTAACAGAAATAAATGTCATGCATTTCCATTATAAAGTTTGGGGTCAGTGAGATTTTAAAGAAATTATTATGCAATAAATTGATCAGAGTGACAGTAAAGATATTTATAATGTAACAAATGATTCCTATTTAAAAAAGAAAGTTCAAAGGAACAGTGTTTATTCATCAAATATCCTGAAATAAAATGTATCAGGGTTTCTACAAAAATATGAAGCAGCACAAGTGTTTTCAACACTGATAATAAGAAATGTTTCTTGAAGCAAATCCGCATATTAGAATGATTTCTGAAGAATTCACAGGAATAAATTAATTAAAAAAAGATATATTCAAATAGAAAACCCAAGCATCTTGCTGAACCCAAGCATTTGTCCTGCTTGTTTTGCTCTGGCCTATTTCACAAAGAAGAATCCTTTAAACAAAATTAGCATTATTTTTGTTATGCATATCAGTGTAAATTGTTCTGTCTGTTCATACAGGTGTCCAGTGAATCTCTGAGCAACATCAGGACCATCGCCGGTTTAGCCAAAGAGAAACACTTTGTGTCTCAATATGAAGAGCAGCTACAAGCACCATATAAAGGGGCAAAGAAGAAAGCTCATGTTTATGGGATCTGTTTTGCATTCTCCCAGTGTGTCATTTTCATGGCCTTCGCTGCCTCTTTTAGATACGGCGGCTATCTGGTCAGTAATGAGGGGCTTCCATACATGATGGTGTTCAGGTTAGTGCTTAGTCTGTGGTTCAAGTAACATGAATGTCTGTATTAATGCATAGACAGTAAATGCATGCAGTATGTACAACTAAGCATCGGTTATAAGCATGCATAATTCACTAAAGGGAATTGTTTGAAATATACCAGTCGATCAAGTAATGTCATTAATAGATGCTGTGTGTGTTTCTTCCTCAGAGTGATTTCAGCTCTTGTGACCAGTGCCACTGCACTTGGCAGAGCTTCATCTTTCACACCAGATTACGCCAAGGCCAAGATTGCTGCTGCCCAACTTTTCAAACTGTTGGACAGGGTTCCTAAAATTAGCATCAGCAAAACAGAAGGACAAAGTTGGGTAAGAGAGTTTCTGTTTTTTCCTCTCTCAGTTGTTACTTTCACCCTTTCCAATGTTCTCTTCTATGCTGTTACAGGATGACTTTAAGGGCCGGATAGAATTCAAAGGGTGCAGGTTCACGTATCCCAGCAGGCCAGACATCCAGGTTTTGAGGGGGCTGGAGGTGTCAGTACATCCAGGACAGACTCTTGCTTTTGTGGGAAGCAGCGGCTGCGGGAAGAGCACCAGCGTTCAACTGCTGGAGCGATTCTACGACCCGGATGAAGGACAAGTGGTATGAAACCACATTTATTGCATAAATTGCATTTAGCATATGCTTTTATCCAAAGCAGAACAAAAACAATCTGTCACAGAGCCAACAATATTCATAATATATTTTGATGCATTTACTTTATTTACTCTGAATTTGCTTAAAACTAAAGCCACTACATTATTGTAAGAATTATTACCACATATATTTGAAAAGATGTACAATATAAGAGTTACAAATGTCAAATCTAGTTGAAAATAATCACACCATTTTGCTAAAAACACAAGAAACTTGTGCAAAATGCTTGATTGTGACAAACAAACCATGACGTTCTCTTATTTGCCCTAGCTGATCGATGGACGCCCATCTGCGAGCATCAGCGTGCCCTTCCTGAGGTCTCAGATTGGCATCGTGTCCCAGGAGCCGGTGCTGTTCGACTGCAGTATTGCAGAGAATATTCAGTACGGTGATAATTCTCGTACCGTGAGCATGGAGGAGATTATAGAGGCTGCTAAGAAGGCCTATCTGCACGATTTTGTGATGACACTACCTGATGTAAGTTATGCGTTCCTTTCATTCATGACTGAAGACTTCGATTTATAGATATGTAGGGTTCATGTTAGAATGGTCAGTTAGGCATACTTTAACTAACTTTGTGCACCAGTCGAAATGCTGCTATTGAAAACCTGTTGCACACAATCTATTACTGCCCTTCTGATGACTGATTGATAGTTTATACATTTTTTACAAGTAAAAGACTTTTAGTTTTACTGTGCAAACATCCACCTTCAGCTCGTACTTCACGTGACTTGCTTTGAAATCTTTAATTATTAATATAAAGTAACTTCTATATTATTAGTAGTATTTCAGGATGGACACTTACTGGACTGAATCAAGTTTTATTTGTTCATCCCTCGATCATCAGTGTATTGAATTACATGTTTAGAAAATGACAGAGCTTTTATCATAAGTCTAAGCATTTAAATATCGTCTTACTAAGACAAATTATTGGGAGATATAGATACAACTGATGTTTTTATGTATTTTATGTAAGTAATCTTCTATATGGTTATAAAGATCTCACTGATTTACATTACAAGCTATCAGAATGTCAACTTACTTATGGCCATATAAATATCAGCATCTGCACCAAATTATATTACAAATTCTGTGTATATAAACCATAAAAGACAGATGTATGAAATATGATACAAAACATAAAACACACATGCAAACTGTTTTGTTTAGGTTTTCAATAAACTGTTCCATTTAAAAATATCTATTTTTCTGATTATTGTTGTGTTTTTTTAGAAATATGAAACTCAGGTCGGTTCTCAAGGCTCACAGTTATCCCGTGGACAGAAACAGCGCATAGCGATCGCAAGAGCCATCGTCAGAAAGCCGAAGATCCTGCTGCTGGACGAGGCCACGTCTGCACTCGATACTGAGAGTGAGCAGGTATATCAGTGTATGCTTGCACTTAGGTTATAGTCTGACTGTAATTTACCACCAGTAATTTCACACTTTCTCAATAGTGTCTTCAGTGCTGAGGAGTAACTGATTCTATTCTGAATTACGTAAACAAATTCCCAAAATTAAATACTTGTAATTATGTTATTTTATGCTTTATAATACTCATAATCAGACTGTGATTGATTACATGAATCCTTAATATTCACAAAACGGCAGCAAGTTATTCCTAAATCATTGATTTTTCTCTATTTTCTTAATCATTTACATTTTATTTTCTAAAAACGAAAGCCTTTTTCTAATGTCTTCCAATTTCTAATGTCTTCCAAAACAATGAGTGTTTTTCTTTTACTTTAGCATATATATTAGCTTTTTAATAATTTACGAATCCCTGTATTTCCTTCAAAAACTCTGGTTTGGGAAACCATGACATCGTGTAATGCACTTCATGTTGCTGATAACAAAAAATTGAATAAAAATAAAATAGTATTTTTATATTAATATGGTACAAGTTTCTATTCAAATCAAAGTAGGGGCCTTTCGCACTGAGCTTGATTAAGCAACACGAATGTACAACACAATAACGTTCTTGAATCAAAACAATGGATCCCTGTGGAGATATTCACATTAGGTGTCAACAAAGCGGGATTTATTTGTTTCGACCAGTGCTGATTTATTTTACCCATCACCCTGCAATGAAACAAGCCGTCTAATTAGATTTGAGGTTTAGATCACAGGCACAGAGGTTAAAAGTAATCTAAAAGTAATCTTATCAGGTTAAAAGTAATCTAAATGTAATCAAAAAGTAGTTAACCATATTAATCTAAGAGTAATCTTAGGAGGTTAAAAGTAATTTAAAAGTATTTGGATTACGTTAACTAAAGTTAATCTAAGAGTAATCTTAGCAGGTTAAAAGTAGTTGGATTACGTTACTAACTACTTTTTTATTGTGTAATTTGTATTCAAGCATGGACTGCAGTTTGCAAGTAATCCACTCAGCACTGATGCCTGTATTTCTGAATACTTTTTAATGCACAGAATATCTTTGATGATCAATCTTCAGGTTGTTCAGGCAGCGCTTGATGAGGCTCGTCAGGGACGCACGTGTATCGTCATTGCTCACAGGCTTTCCACCATCCAGTCTGCTGACATCATCGCTGTGATGTCACAGGGCGGGGTCATCGAGAAAGGGACCCACGAGGAGCTCATGGCCAGGAAAGCAGCTTACTACAAACTTGTCACCACAGGGGCGACTATTAGTTAAACATTATACAACGTTTAGACGAGTCCTGCCCCAAACTCACGCCATTACTTGAGCAATCGGTTTGTCTGGCCTTGTCAGGCTGCTCAAACAGATTATATCTCATTACATTTGGTAATGGAATTACTTAACAATTATGGAGATGTTTTTTTTGTATTGATATGTATTTATTGATAAGTGGACGTTTATAATATCTTGACAATATCCTTATGTGTTTGAATTATACAGGTGTGGTAGTCAACCTGGATGGCCTGTATTTTGTTTGTTGTTTTCAAGAAACTGAATGAAAATGTATTGTATCAAAACGTGTGACATGCGAACATTTGATTTAAAGGGTGCAGAGATTCACCTTGTTGTAGCAGCTGAAGATATGGTGTCCTTGAACTATAGTGATAATAGTATGTGACTGATAACATGTTCATAATCACTGATACCTTTATGCTCTGTCATTGTTTAATGTAGTGCCATGTGTGATCTGCTTTTGATGTCTCATTTATTGTCATTCAAATGTTACAGATGAACAATTTGTACATATTAAAAAGTCCTTAAAAACTGTATGTAATTTAAACATATTTGTCATTAGTTTTGCTTTCAATTAGGAAAAATTCTGCTCGTTTAACTAAGCAACAATAGTATGGTATTACGTTTCTTCTCGCTTGTTTAATTGTTCCACGGGCATAAAGTTGTTGTAAAGGGATTCAAAAATATATAAAATTATTGAAAATATCAACTTACAAAGTTTGACATAACCTTTCTGAAAGAAAACCGCTTGGACCAGCTTATAAAGGTTTGTAGTTCTTGAAAGTTGGCACTCAGCTGGTTTAAGTCATCAGCCAGTTAGTCTCCCAAGCCTGACCATCTCAAAGCTGTTTAAATCACTCTAGACCTGACCCACGGACCGGTCTGAACAGGCTGGACTCTTGCAACAGGGAATCTAAAACAGTGGGAGGATAAAATGTAAACAATACATTTTTTATGAGATTAATGTAGTGGGAAGACCAGATGACCACAAGCCGCGTGATATGAAAATGTAAATGACTGAATATTGTATATATATAAATCACAATATACTACATAAAAAACTAGCTTTAAAGAGTAAAAAAACTAACTCTACACTAATGCTGATGAAATCACTTATGGTAATCTGCATGATTATCTTGCATTGAAAATAACAGTCCTGCTTACATTTCCAGTATTCAGCTAAGATAAGACGAGCTTTACAAAACAGCCTGGCTAAAATACTTCTGCATTTATATGACAATATTTGATATATATATATTCTTTTAGTTATTCTAAAACCACATTTGTGCTCGCCTGTCCCCGTGTTTGTCATTTCAAGATTCAAGATTTTTATTCGTCACACGATTATACAGAATATAACCAGCAGTGAAATGTAAGTCAGGTCCGCTCCATGGACAGTGTGATTATATGGAATACAAACACAAGAGAATATACATAAATATAGGTATGACAAAAATGAAGTAAAAAACAAGAATAAAATAAAATGTACAATAAAAAAAATATATATTATATATATATATTTGTAGACAACAAATTCGTCCATGTGTGATAAATACTTTCTTATAACGTTACTTCCAAAAATGTTGTCCAAAAAGACATGATTGGTCCTAAAAATGTATTTTTTTTCTGATGTCAAATAAGACATGTTTGTCAGATGAAAATGCAGGTTCATGAAACAGCCACTGATCTATATATAATGACTATTATATGACTATATTCTATTATTATCACGCACTGCAGCAGCCAGCGCTCTAACAAACAGCAGATGGCGCAGCCGCTGCAGGAACAATAACAAACCACTCAATGACGACAGAACGACGGACCGCACAATATCATTTAGTCTACATAACTTAGCCTTTTAAGAGAATTTAAAATTCATTCTTCTGAACACTAAATTAATTTCTAATGTATGCTTGGAACAGTTTTAACATGGTGGAAAGTTCCTTGCATACCGTTATTTTGTAGTAGTGACGACGCGTCTGACGCTGTAGTATCTGACGCCACTTCCTGTGTAACTGCTGACGTTCCGGGCGCGGATTTTTGAAAACAACAATAATATATTTGCGATTATTCTCACGCCATAAAACGGGTGAGTAATTGAAATGTTCTCTTTGACTGTTAAAATAACATTTAATCAGTATTTTCAAGGTTTCAGTACCTAGAATTGAAGAAATAACAGGTTTAAAAACATCGCGCTAAAGCTAACAATATGACTACTACAGTAACTAAGGTTATATTGGTTGTCTGCTAAACTGCATTACATGGATATTATTACAGAGTATACCATGGTCAAATAATTATTTTCTATTGCAGTAGAGTAGATAATAGTAATAATATGTGTAGTAACTGTCACTGTGTTTGGTGGTTTTGCAGCTCAGTATGGCATCCATCAGAGACTATAATGTGGTGGAGCAGTTCAACAGCAGACTGGAGGAGATCAGGGCTAAACTGCTGGACCAGGCCATAGGAGAGACGCTCAATGACAGAGTGGCAGAGCTCTGTCAGGAACACAGGCAGTACATGAAGTTTGTCTCCAGTAAGAGATGCACAGGGTTGTTGTTTAATGTTTGCCATGGACTATCAGGGTTTGAGGTGAATGTGAATGTTACTGTTTATATAACTTACATTTATAAAAAGATAACTTGTGGAATGGAAATTAAAGTAGGACATGTAAGGTTAAGTATCTGTCTTTATAATCCATCTGCATTTAAAAAAGGGTTAACGTTAGGCGATGTTTAACCTTTTTTGTTTTGTATTTGCTCTGAAAACCTTTTTGTTGTTGTTATTATTTTACTTTTTATTTTCTTAATTTATTGAATATTAGTTCTAATGTATAGATCACTTAAACAGATTCAGTGAAATTTAATAGCCAAATAAAAAGTGCATTAAAATCAGAATGACATTCACAATTAAGTTTTTTATGGAAGCTTGTTTCTGCCCCAGAAAAAAAAAACATAATTGCTAATTTTTAATCTTATAATTCAGACTTTTTGTTCTTTCAGAGTAGATGCAAGCAAGATACAATCTTGCAATTCTGTTTTGTTGTTGTTTGTTTCTGCTATGAAATAAATAATAAAAAAGTTCTAATTTTCAACTTCTCACAATTCTGACTTTTCTTGCAATTGTGAGTTTGTTTCAACATTCTGACTTTTCTGATAGTTTAGAAAATATGACATAAACTCAGTATTATGAGATATAAATGCAGAGGGGACAAATTTGAATTGTGAGATAAAAATGTAGAATGGTTGATTAAAAATTACCTTTAAAGTTTAAATTAAACTTAAAGTTACCTTTTTAATTCATTTAATATATCAGGTTTCTGTATATATTTTTTTAATTTTGTATTGCAAGAAAAATGTATGGGAAATAGTTGCCTGAGCACACACACACACACACACACTCACATAAATACATATATAGCTATCTTTCCTTTTCTTTCTACATAGGTACTTGTTTTAAGAAATTCAAGGAGGATGAAACCATGTTTGATATGATACAAACACACAAAGAAGGTGAGAAGTTGATTTGCACACTTGCTTGACATTTTAATAACAGCAATCTAATATTGTGTTGTCTGGATTTGTCAGTTGAATGACTGCCATGATATTTCCTTTCTTTTGTTATTAGATTTGAAAGAGAATACATCGTTACTGAAAGAGAAGAGCGCTGAACACCTTGAGGTTATGTCGGAGATTGAAGACAAAGAGCATCACAAAGCGCTCTTATTCCAGAGAATTGAGAAGCTCAAGAAGGATCAGGCCAAACACAGGGAATGTGTGTAACCCTTTCCTTTCTCTCGTGCGCCTTTGTTAATGTGTAGTGGACTAAACTTAAAGTGAGGGAGGTAGAGAGAGTGATCCGTTACAGATGAGCGAGTTTTGAAATCATTGCTAAGAAACACTCACAAGGATGATTCATTTGTGAAGCATTTACTATAAATATTTCTGAATGAAAAGCTGCATGTCCAGATAGTATGTGTTCTGTTTATTCATATTTGTTCATTAATTTTCCCATGTGATGTCTTTTTCTGCATATGACTGTTAGGTGACAGACACAATGGACAGAGGTTTATTATCGCCTTCTATCCAAGCTAATGTTACCAATGTTTGTTTTATGCATTTTTATAGTGATTCAGTCACAAAATAAAGCCAACAAGGACAGACTGAAGAAGCTGAACAAATGTAAAGACATCTTTCAGAAGCACCTCAGTCTTGAGATCAGAAAAATCCAAGGTAAAGTCTTTGTTTAACTTTAACAGACAGTGTGACTGAAGTATGAAGTGTTTTTCTCCCTCTTTTATTTTATATTAAATGCATCATTCAAATAGAGTGAGGTACAAACGTCTGAGACCACATGTCAAATCCGTGATTTTCTTTAATTTTAACCTTGAAATGAATAAAGTGTTGATATGGCTCTTTTTCTAGGTCAGTAATCAAATGTAAGCAATCAAACTTTTCACTCAAATTGATGTGGCTGCATATATATGCTGCTGATTATATAATTAAAAAATAAAAGTATTTTTGCTTGTGGTCTAAACTTGATTTAAGGTTTGCTTCTGTATCATCAACATCTGTTTATTTTAAGGTGAGAATCTGCAGTTTGTCTTCAGGAACATCAGTCATAAAGATCCAGACATGGTCCATGCCTTCCTCCTCCAGCTCGATGCGGAGGGCGTTTACCACAGTAAATACCCATCTTATCTTTTGATCTGATTGCTGTCTTTGATTTGTGCAAAAAACAGTATTAAATAAATGAAGAATTTTGTTAAATTAAATCTCGGATATTTTTGATTAGACTCGGGCATTGCATGTTTATACTGATAAATAGGAATATTTGTTTTATTACTTAATGATAAATGGTAAATTAATTAAGACTTAAAACTCAAATATGTGGTCGGTACAATTTTTTTTCTTCTTTTAAGTTTCTTATTTTCACCAAGGCTACTTTTTATCAAAAATACATTAAAAACAGTAATATTGTGATTATTACAATATAAAATAACTGTTTTGTACTTTAAAATGTAATTGTATTCCTGTGATGCAAAGCTGAGTTTTCAGCATCATTACTCCGGTCTTCAGTGTCACATGATCCGTCACAAATCAGAAAACATTCATTTGAAATATAATTTTTTTTGTAACATTATAAAATGTCTTTACTGTCCTTTTTTTATCAATTGAATGCTTCCTTGCTGAATAAAACTTGTATTATTATTATTTAAATCTTACTGACCACAAACTTTTGAACTGTAGTGTATAATGACCTGAAGTACTGAATACTGTGATCATATTTCCCCCTCAGTCATCTCCTGTGACCCTCCGCTGGAGAAAATGGCACATCTAGAGCGCAGACTGCAGGAGAACAACAACTTCTCTGCTTTTCTTGCTAACATCCGGAAAGAGTTTGTGGCTCTTCACAGCGGTGCGAAGACAGCCTGACTGACGAACAAACGCAACTGATTTTTCATTTCAGATGAATTAGAAACAAACGGTCAGAGACCCAGACACCATATTTATAGACGTGATTAGCACACAGATGGAGCTTTTATTTACCTAAACCATCAGCAGTTACTTAATATGACATATTTCATTGTGGCAGTTCTTTGTAAATTCATCGATTTGTAATTTTAGCAATAAACTTTTATACAAGTCATAAAATAACATACGTTTTAAAGTGCTTTGAGATTTATTAGTTGTATAGTACAGTGACTTAAATGTCTAAAACATTTGCATTGCATTATGTCAATTTCTTTTTCACAATAAAGTTCTAATAATGGATTTAATTTGTAGGCTTCCTTTCATGAAAAAAAACAGAGAAATTATATTTTCCTGACAAGGAAATTTTTGTAGCAAATACATTTATGCTCTGCTCTAAAATATTTAATCGACTAGAATCTGATCATCTGTAAAACTGCTCAAGTCATATTAATTCATGATTTGTGAGTGAATTGTTCTTTGGAGTTAATGAATCATTTAAATGATTTTCTAGTCTTGTTTCCAGTAATTGCATGGAGTGTGTTTAACCCTACAGCACGAGTGAATCACGATTCAGTGGCGTCGTGGTCCGTGACCTTTTCCATCACATGCTCTTTTGATGCTAAGCTTCAGAGGACTTCATCTCGGTGAAAACAGGCAGCTCTTCCACGTACGTGGACGGGAAATGTCCTCTCTGTCCGTTCAGCTCACCGAACCACCAGCCCGTGTCGTCCTTCTGAAATACATCCAGTACGTCTCCTGCCAGATTGAAGAGGGAGAGTAAACAGAAAGCAGGTGCTGAGGGATGATGTATTAAGATGAACTGCCATATTACCTTCATTAATGTTTAACTCATCCTCTCTTTCCGACGTGAAACTGTATAAAACCTCGCATCTGCCGATTGAGTGGAACTCTGAGCCTGTTTAGAGAATTTAACACAAATGAAATCAGGAGTTTGAGTGTTAACAAATCGAAGGTAAAGATGTTTACATTTACCCTCTTCAGATTCAGACATGCTTCCGTTAACCGGGCCGCTCTGTTGCTCGTCTGTGTTATGTGTGACATCGGTCGTCTCAGTCGAGGGCTCTTCACTTGTATCAGGGCTTTGGTTGGTCAGCACACTCTTATTGATTACAGCGCTCCTCATGGACTGACGTGATCTGAACGGAGTCTTTTTGATCCTCACCGGTCGAGAAAGCTGCACCACGCTGTGCTCGCAGTCCTGGAGCAAAACCAGAGAGAGTTTAAAAACTCATGCAGCATATAGATGGGTTTTTTCTAAATTGGGCTTATTAAAATTGCAATACTGTCTCTCTCCACCAGCAGCCTTAGGGAAAACCCATATATTACAGTCAAAAAAGTGTAGCCCGTTTAAAAGGAACAGCATAAACAAAACATTATGCTAAACTAGTGATGACCTAGTTTCTCAATCAACTCTTATTGCATCCTTTTCCTGTCCTAAATATATCAAGATTACATGAGTACATGATAGGATCAAATTAATCAGCCAAGATTTAAAGCAGTTTCTTTTGACACTAGAGACACTAACCATATTGAATTGTATTTATTTTGAAAGAAATGTTTTATCAGTCCCCCTGCAGTACCTACAGACAATTTTTGTTCAACGTTTTTGTTACTAAAAAATTGTTACTCCTAAATGTTTGAATTTATAACTTGTTACTTCCAAACGTTTGCACTTAAAATGCATACTGACAATAATTTTACTAAAATAAAAGGTCTGCACTTAAAAAGCATGCTGATAAATAATACTTTTACTAAAATAAAATTAGTTTACTCAAAGGTTTGCGCTGAAAAAGCATGCTGATAATAACTTTGCTAAAATAAAATATGCATACTGATAATAAATGTATCAACATAAAATGAAGACAAAATGTAATCCTAAAAGCTTGCACATAAACGCATGCTGATAATAATGTTATTAAAATAAAACCGTATGCTTTTAGTACTAAATAGGTGATTTTTCAGCTAGCTCACCTTTTCTTTCCATTTAGTGATGCTGTCACTGAATCGATGTCTTGGTTTTGGTTTGTCCTCTATCTCTGCTAGACTGTGAGTCAGTTTATAATGCGTCGCCTCTAAAAGGTCCAGTTTGAGGATGGCCTACAGAGAGCGAGAGGAGTCAATGTAAAATATATTTTCATGTCTAAATATGCAGGAATCAAAACAATTGAATTAAATTATGATTTTTTTTACAAATTTGAACCAAAGCAAAGTTATGATTAATATTCAACAGAACATTGGAATGAAATGTAACATCGGACCTCATCCAGTAACTGCTCCGTTTCCTCCAGGTTTTTTTGATTGGAGAAGTTTGGCTGTTCGGTATATACTTTCATCATTTTCTCTAAACCTGAAATCCGGATTTATGTGTCAGTGTTGAGCTAAATGTCATATAGTGAAGGACATAAACAGGACAGAACCAGCTAATGAGATCTGAGGAATAAACCAGTTCTGTTTAAAGGGGTCATATCATACTTTTTAATATTCAGTTCCCCGAGGAGTAGTTCTTCTGGTATTTAGGAATACAAGTATCGGTCCTGTTTCTTCATTTTTATCTAAATGTGCCCTGACAGGCAGATCTCTGGACACCAATAGGTGCCTTTGACATGTTCATTCAACTTAAATGTTGAATAAAAATGTGATTTATCATGTTACGACCCTTTTAAATCACATACGCTCAGCTCTGAATCAGTATCTAAAAGATCCAAACCTTCTCGGTCTCTTTTTGTTTTTGTGATGCAGTCCTCCAGACGCTGAAGTTTGGTCCTGAGGGCATCTTTCCTTCTGTCTTTGGTCATGATTGTTTTTCCTTCTTCCTCCTGCATGAACGCACACACACACACACACACAAACAGCAACCCATTTCATATCAATTCAGCAACACACATTTGTGTTGTAAACTCAGACTTACAAAGTAGTCAGTCATGAGAAATTCAGCTTTGCTTTCATCCGCTGTAGCGCTGACGTCCTCGACCAGCGACTGAATGTCCTTCTCCACATCAACTCTGTGCACGGCCTGCTCGATCTGTTTGTGACTCTGTTAGCAAAAACATTCAGCAAATCAGTTTAATCACTTCAAGAAACGCTCAAATGAAAGTCATCAGTGCTAGGTTTAAGTGAATCTTCACTTGAGCTGCTTCTCTTTTTTTTTCAAATTAAATTGAAAATGCTTAAAATGTTGACTTTTAAAGTTGAATTTGAATTAAGGTGTGTTGCAGAAAATTCTTTAAGAATTCAAGGAGAAAGAAAATAGTCAGTGTAGCTTTTATTTTATGAATACACAGGGTAACACTTTATTTTAGGGTCTCTTAACTAGTTGCTAATTAGCATGCATATTAATAAAATATTAGCTATTTACTAGTAGTAAGCATATATTAATGCCTTATTCTACATCCCTAATTCTACCCAATACTTAATAATAATTATTAATGAGAAGCAAATTAGGAGTTTATTGAGAGAAAAGTCGAAGTTAAGTTAATACGTTTTCCCTATTATAAAGTGTTACAACACACATGTCAATAAAGTATTAATATAATTATTAAATTATATCAGTGAATATATATTTGAATACATTAATTTAAGTTACATACATTTTATTATTTATTGAATTAGCTTTATTTAACTTTTAATGATACACTCTTAAAAATAAAGCTTCTTTAATGGCAGCGATGGTTCCTTTACCATCCATTGCACCTTGTCATTCCACAAAAGATTATTTATCATGGAAAAAGGTTCTTTAGATTATTAAAATATTCTTTTCACGATGACAAAATGGTTCTTTTAAAAACTGTTCACTGAAAGGTTCTTTGTGGAACCCTTTGGAAGAGTGTACAACACCATGGTTAAGAAGCAGGTTCATTTCCTCAACACTTCAATGTGCTCTAAAGCAGTCAAAACTGTCTAAATATTCAAGAATTAAAACCAATTTTATTTATTTTTTATTTATTTTTTTAATAATAAAATATAATTTGAATTTTGTATATTTATTAAAATAGATCATATTGAAGCCAAATATTAATTTTTCTTTATGAAAATATAAAAAAATAAGTGTGGGTCTTTTGTGGTTCTGTAGGCTAAATTATTGTTATTAATGTTATTGTTTTATTTTTTATGTATTGAAAGTATTGAATTCTATTTTAATTCATTTGTGGCCATTTAGATTCCAATTCACACTTGTAAATTCAAAGGGAGCATCTCAAATTCTGAATAATTTTCCGTGTTTGATGGGTTCAGTCACTCACGTGAATGACGGTCTGTGCGTAGACAGTCATGAAGAGACTGTACTTGTCTAGTGTGTTGGACAGAGTCTCTATTCTTTGCTTCTCCAGCTCCTGAACAATCTGAAACGCAGAACTGAATCAGTCTAAATGCAATGGATTTCAGAGAAGATGAAAATGTAAAGAACCTGATAGCAGGTTTTCAGCGTGTTCTCCAGCTTCAGGCGGATGTGGTGACCCTCCATGTTGGTGTTAAAGTATTCCTCATCAACTCTGACCTGAAGCTCTGCTGATTTAGTCAATCTGTTCAACATCTAGATGAAAAGAGTGTCACAAACATACCTGTAAGATGATTTTCCCTAGCATAGCCAAATAACATCATATTTACCTTCTGTTTTTCCTTCTCTGTACTGATTTGCTTATTTTTCTCCACAAAGCTGAAGAGAGCTTCATGTTCTCTTGTCAAACCAATCAGCTTCTTTTTCAGCTGTAAAAACACATTTCTGCTCAATGTATCCTCCTCATGGCAAAACAAGATGCAAAAGTACTTTTCAATCCCACGTTAATGTACACTCTAAAAATGCTGGGTTATATACAGCCCAGCGCTGGGTAAAATTTGGACAAACCCAGCGATTGGGTTGTTTAGACCCAGCGGATGGGTTACTAACCAGAAGGTTGGGTTAAACATTTAACCCAACTATTGGTTGAAAACAACCCAGCATGTCTTCTGTCCAATATTTACCCAGCGCTGGGTTGTATTTAACCCAGTGTGTTTTAGAGTGTATGCTTGTCGGGTCAAATCTCTCAGAATTAGATAAACATACTTCTAGCTGTTCCCTTTCTTACCTTAACTTGCTCACTCCAGTTTGTAAGAACAAGCTTTCCGGACTTTTCAACGGCATTGTCAAGCTGTGAACATACAAGACTTACTGTAGTGTAAACATGCTGCTGTAAATCTTAATATAAATATGTGCATAAACATTAAAGAAGTAGTTCACCCTGAAATGGATCCTCTGCAGTGAATGAGTTCAAAAAGCTGATAGAAACATCACAAGTAACCCACACCGCTCCGGTCCATCAGGTAATGTGTTGTTAAGAGAAAAGCTGCGTGTTTGTAGGACAACAATCCATCATGGAGATGTTTTCAACTTCAAACTGTTGATTCCTGCTAAAATATGAGTCCTATATCCATAATGCTGCAGTGATCACGTCATCTTGTCTGAATCAGGAGAGAAATATGAACACCGTTTATAATTGAAAACAGTCCAAAACAAATATGTGGGTGGATTTTGATGTGAAAGGACAACAGGAGATGGACTTTTCACTGGAGGAAGTGTTATTATGGATTATTGACTCGTATTTTTGCCAGAAGTAAGGGTTTAGAGATAAATGCCTTACAGATGGATTTGTTTGTTCTTTTACAAACATGCAGTTTTTTGCTTCTCAAGACATTAACTGATGGACTGGAGTGGTGTAGATTAATTGTGGATTATTGTGATGATCAGCTGTTTGGACTCTCATTCTGACGGCACCCATTCACTGCAGAGGAACCATTGGTGAGCAAGTGATGTAATGCTACATCTCTCCAAATCTGTTCTGATGAAGAAACTAACTCATCTACGTCTTGGATGGCCTGAAGATTAGTACATTTTCATCTTTGGATGGACTATTCCTGTAAGTGGCATACCGGCCTTTTTCTTTTCCCGTGTTCATCTAGGATTTGACGGATTTCCTGAACAGCATCTTGACTGAGAGCATTTCCCAGTATGCTGAAAGAATAAGCCTGATATAAATACTGTACACAGCAATCCACATGAATAATAAAACGAGGCTGATCCAGTGCAGTGTCGTACCGGTGGGCATCTGCTGAGGCGTACATTTCATCTGATATGAAGGACCACGCACGATATGTGGAGCTTTGAAGAGGAAAAGCTGTTAATGAGTTTGCAAGGCAAGTGCATCAAATATTAACTTGCACTGCTGACACGGTTAACATGACCTGAACAATGTCTTATTTTCCAGTTACACTACATGAAAAGCAACACTTATATACTGTAAGATACTAGGTATTGTTTTTAGAAAATGTATTTTTAATATGAGTGTATTTTGTCTTGGATTTGTTTTGAACTTTTTTATATTTAAAACAAGTGTGAAAAAAGACAAAATACACTCGCAGGCATATTAAAGATATAAGATATATAAGTACACAGATATGAGAATATATAAGTAAACATTACAAGTAAATTCAGCTTGTTTAAAATAATTTTAAAATATTTTACAAAGCGCAGTGCTACTTTGTGTACAGCGTTACCGGGGAAACAGCTATTTTTACCTCCAAAAGCAGCACATAGTGCCAAAGAATGAATTTGCATTTTTCATCCAGAATAACGTGAAAAGACCAACAAGTGTGCGGGCAATATGCTAATGATTCATGTTGACTTCAATATGAAACGGCATGGGATTCATTACGACTCATTTCAATGATTCAGAGTCGACTCTTTCTTTTGAGAGACAATAACTTTCATTCAATAATTCATTTCAGACAATATTTTCATTCACTTAGAGCTGTTACACACTGCATGAAAACTAATTTTCAAAAATCCATAATAGGGCACTTTAATATTTACTCCTAAAAAAACTGATTTTAGGAATACAAATATTTTAGATTTTAATCATACAAACCTCATAAAATGAATTGAAGATAGAGGGATATTCCTTTTATATTTTGGACTAAAAAGCCTTTTTTTACTTTTAAGAGAGATGTAGATTTTTTTTCTTTTTTTATAATATTTGTTATTCATATTATAGCTTGAACTCCTGAGGTTATAGATAGATGGATAGATGCGGTCACTCACTTGTCACACATCTCTTTCGAGACTTTAAGAAGTTTCCCTGCGATCTTCTGAAGTCCTTTCGAATAGTTGATCTCCAGTTCAGATCTAAATTCACAGAAAATAGTGTCTGTTGTATTAGTCCTGTTTGTTTGCTCAGGTCGGTGAGATTCTGCCCTGAACATTTCAAGGATTTCAGGCGTTTAGAGAACTACTGTATTCTTCCATTGCATTTTCTTCTCTTGAGAATGGAAAGTCGAGTATCTTCAGTGTCTTAGAGGTCAACTACTACAACAACCTCAAGAGAAGAAGAGCAGAGATCATATGTTACCTTTGCTGAAAGACGGCCAAGAGCTCTTTGCAGAAAAACTCGCCATTCTTAGAGATTCTCTTCAGATCCTGATACAGCAGATTATACTGAAACACAATATACAGCCTGATTAAACAACAAACCATCTATCCGTCTGTCGATCTATATTATCCAGCTATCTCTATCTAGCATTCAATTGATCAAGAGAATTGCAGTGCCCTAGCAACCAAGCAGAAGACCCTAGTAACCACTCCGGACATCTTTGAAACTGCATCTAGAAATCAATCGGTCAATCTACTTGTCTCTCTGTCTAAACTTGAAAACTTTCAGATGGATTTTTTTTAGCTTTTGGTGGACGTTTTCAGGCAAGCTTTGTCAAGTTGACTGCAAAGTCCAGACAAACTTAACTCTTCTAGTTAATAATCAGTTCTTCTGCCAAGTGTTTTATGGAGTGATATAGTGAAGTAGACATCAACACATCTGTACACCAGTATGCTCTATAACAGATATCAAGTTAATAGTTGAATATATGTGTTTTAGCAGTAGAGTTAAGAGAATGAAACGGCTCTGGACTCACAGTACAGCTGCTCAGCGGGTCCTTCATCTTCACACTGGTCCTTCTTTAACTCTGCAGATCAAACTTTGACCCCGTCCGTTCCTGGAGAATGCATGCGGAAATCACCTGTGTGCCTGTGCAAGATTACGGCATCATTAACCCTCCATAAAACCAGAGGAGTGGCGGAATGCAGCTTCAGTCTTTGCTATAGCAGTCAATGTTTCACTTTTGTCAGCTGGTTTAATGTTTGTCTTGGTGTTGCCAGCAGACAGCACTATAATAAACAACCATTCAAAAGTCTTGAAACATCTATTTTTCCCCACATTTCAGAATAATAGTTCAACAATAAAATATGAAATAACAAAAACAGAAGTATGTGCTTTTAAAAATAATAATTTCAAAACTTTCGCACTGATTCCACTGAATAATCACTTTGGCTTGTTTTCAGTAAACCATTTTTAAAGGAATAGTTCATCAAAATGTGCTCCTTCTGATGTCATCTGAGATGCAGATGAGTTTGTTTCTTTATCAGAACAGATTTGGAGAAATGTAACATATCACTTGCTCATCAACCTCTACAGTGAATGAATGGGTGCCGTCAGAATAAACAGCTGATAAAAACTGCTCCAGTCCATCAGTTGGCGTCTTGTGAAGTGAAAAGCTTCATAAGTACATTTTCTTTTTTTGCTTAGCTAATCCTAGATAATAATATAGAGACCAACATTTCCATAAAATTATTTACATTCATATATTTTGAGCTTTGATTTTAATGTAGGTTTAATTGTTTTCTCTAGTCTTTGTCAAAATGTCAAAAGAAACTCATTAATGGCACAATTTATTACAATGTGAATAATTCTGTGGTGAAATATTTGCATAATGATGCTAAACTGCAACCGGTCAAATTGCAATAATGGTTGATTTGAAGGGTTAAATATCTGAATTCAGTATCACACTTAAAAAAAAGTATTTATGCTGTTTTTACTTGAAATTTGTTGTTGTTACATTGTATATTTATTTTTCTTGTTAGTATTTATTTTAGTGTTATAATGTTTTTTATAAAAAAAATTACAAACAAAACCACAAAGAAAAGAAAAACAGTCTTGTTTTTAATGGATATTTTGATATATTTATTCTAAAACATAACAAGTATATTGGATGATTTTTAACTATAAAAATAGGTCTAAATGCATTAATTATATATATATATATATATGGATATTTGGCTTAGTGTTATGTTAGAATCATTTTTATACTCATACCTTTTGTTGTTTTAATATTTTGAAATGTTTTTAGCTTTATTTTTTTGTTTTCATCTAAATGTTTAGTTTTTAAATGTTTTCGTATGCATTTGTCATTTGATTTATTTTATCAATTTTCTTAAATGTGTATATATAGATATTTATAGAGTTTTAAATTATAGTTTTAGTTACTTTTTCTTATTTGCAAGTCGCTTTGGATAAAAGTGTCTGCTAAATGACTAAAAAGTAAAAGTAAGTTAAAATATCATATTGTTGTGATGTTGGGTGCCAGAATCGAAGTAATACAGCCTCAAATCGGAAATTGTTTAGTCCAAAAAAGCCGATCGCTATGTTCCGCCCCCATCACATGACAAACACGTCACAGCGTGCGTCACAGCCCTCGGGAGAGAGCGCGGGAATTCAAATAAACAATTAACACTATATACTACAAAACCATGGGTTTTTAACAACCAAGACGCAGTTTTTTGAGGTTAGCTAACGTTATTCCAAAACGGTTACAAACAATAACTCTCCGGAAAGGAGACGTAAACAAAAGGATATCTGTCCATACAACAACGTCATTGCTTCGTTGGACTAACTGCCCGATGTGATGTTGTTCTATGGACTATTAACGTTACCTCTAATTAAACCGGGATTTACAGCAGTGGATGCGTTTGTGACGCAATATTACACAAAGTTGGTAAGTAATGCTTTTTTATTATGGATGGTTTGATGTGTACTGCTTACACAAATTTAGCAAATACATTCCTTCTAAGCTTTCCATCGAGAAACAGCGCTCTATCCTCGATGCTTGAGGCTTAGACCTTCAGAATGATAAATTATATAGTTTGTCAAGATTAATGTTGTTCATTTAATCTATTTGTGAACGGTGACATGTGCAAACAAAGAGCGTCCAGGACACCACTGTCCTCTGCAGTTTAAGAGGTTTAACGGACTCTGAATAGACGTAGCACTGGTATCTTGTTCTCGACTTCATTGCTATGTCTGAAATTGCTCACTCTTTCACTAATCCCTATATAATAACGTTTCTCGGGACTTTTCCTTTGTTTAAAATGTCATGTATTGGCAATAATTAAGAAACGATGGTGTGGCCTACTCATATCAAGGTTTCATCTCTGAACTGGACTTTTAATATAAGGCTTTGTGTCGAAAAAAACCTAGATTTAGTGTGCAATATAGCCTACGACTGTGATTTTTTTTTTTTTTTGTCAACTATTCTTATTGCTGTCTCAGTAAGTAAATTGAGGAGAGGAGTCGATTGAATCCATCGACGCGAGTCAGAATCGAAGTCGACTCTGAAAAACATAATCAAACACCCCTATATTAGCATTTGGGATACATGTGCAATAGTTCTAGTCTCCGTTCACTCCTCCGCTCATATCCACATCGATCAAAGCAGCTGCTCTAGACCTAAAGATTATAGGTGTAAAGCTCCAAGATGGTCAAATCTCTCAAAATATAATCCTTCCGGCTGCAAACCTTCTGTATGTTGTTTATAGTTTTATTGTTTTCATTATTATTTTGGATCTCTTTAGAAGTGCTGTATCCCCAACACCTTAAAAAAACAGTTTATTATTAGTTATACTCTTTTCACTTTATTTATCCCCTTTCAACCTGCTAAGATGAATGCAGGCTGCAACAGTGCCATATTAAAGACAACGGCTTCAAAATACCATAACAATATCCCTCGCATCTAATCTTAAATTATATGCATAGAGAAAGACAGATGCAGCCAAAACAACAAAAGCAGCCAGAAGGGTTTTGGTCTGTCGTGTTTATTTAAAATACATGGGAACATAATTCATTAGTACCACTGGTAATCAGATTTCCAGCAAAAGGCAGAGAATAGAATTGTTTTTTTTTTTATCTTTGCCTTTTTGACATCAAATGTAAACCACATAACACAGCAACCTGTCTGCAGTGCAAATAAGATGACAGCTAATTAGCTGTAGCGCTTCTCCTGCTCAAAACAGACCTTCCCAACACTGAAAGAAACAGCATCAAAACACTCGAATCAGAAGCTTTAAATAAAGCTCGGCTGAATGATGATCAAATGCATGAGGAAAACCGGAACAATCTTTTATTCTAAACTCAAAAAAGCTAATTGAAAACACAACATAATAAGAAATAAGACCAGTGTTTGGTGCCACGTGCATGTTAGTATGTTCATTCAAACAGTGTGATAGTTTGATATATTTGATAATCTCATACGTGCCTTGTTTCTGAAGTGTGAACACAATAATAAAATCAAACCTATTTTGAAATATGACTGAGATTCAATGAGAAATCATCAAATATAATCACGGGACATTAGATTCTTTATACCTGTTGACTTGATGGTTTCAATCAGTAATCACCATTTCTTTCAAGTCAAATCACATTGATATACTTTTCTGGAAAAAACACAAACACTTTCCAAAGGTGCAAGTTTCCCACTAAAACTCTTTCTTTAAAAGAAGAATATTTTTTTCCAAGTCAGACAAGATTTCTCGATAAAATACACAGTGTCCCTTTTCTTTTCAGCACGTGAAACACTGATACAGGCTTCCCATTATCAACGTACACTACCATTCAAAAGACTTTTATTTTGAAAGAAATTAATACTTTTACTCAGCAAGGATGCATTAAATTGATCAAAAGTGGCAGACATTTATAATGTAACACAATATTTATATTTCAAATAAATGCTGTTTTATAACATTATATTAATCAAAGAATCCCGAAAAAAGGCATCACTACAGTATTTACACGAAAATATGAAGCAGCACAACTGTTTGTAACATTGATAATAAGAAATGTTTGTTGAGCAGCAAATCAGCATATTAGTATGATTTCTGAAGCATCATGTGACACTGTGACATGTGGAGTAATGATGCTGAAAATACAGCTTTGATCACAGAAGTAAATTACATTTTAAAATATAATCAAATAGAGAATAGTTATTTTAAATTGCAATCATATCTCACAATGTAACAGTTTTTATTGTATTTTTGATCAAAGAAATGCAACCTTGATGAGCAGAAGACACTTCTTTCAAAAACATCTCACCAAACCCAATCTTTTGAATGAAAGTGTACTTGTAAAAATATGTTTGGTGAAGGAATGCCATTAATTCGTCATAAACCTCTGGTTCATTTGAACAAATGATTGTTTTGAGTGAATTGACTGACTGCCATTTTAAAACACTGTTACCCCGTTCCACGAAAACGACGCTGTTGCTCGTGTCAGAGCTGATGCTCAGCAGGAGAATCTGTGAATCTCTCAATTTAAATCATGTAAGTGAATGTTACTGCGTAACCTTCCAACAAATAATTATAGTGCATCGCTCTGCTTAAATCTGCATCTGAAGATGCCATGCAACGTCACAAAATAAAACCAGCGTGTTCACAAGATAAACGTGAGTCACCAAATGAAACATTTCCTGTTTAGACTGCTGTGTTGACGGTAATCAAAACTAGATGTTTCGATGTTATCATTACCCTATTTGAAACCAGCAGATTTAAGGCCACATTTATCAATCTAAGGTAGAAACGAGCGCAGATCCGAGCGCACAAATCAATTTACGACAGAGTACATTGATAAATGTGGCGGCTGAAAACAATCGTCATTTAAATACCACGCCCCTAGAGTTTACGACATGGAGAAACGAAACCCGGCCAAGAAGAGGAAGTAATCTCGAGAAAGAAAAATGTATCTTAAAAACACTCTTTAACCTTATAATTGCAAACAATGGCATTCATTTAGCTGTATATTAAATACCAGTAAATATAACGAAACACTATATAGATTAAGTTCTCCTTAATCCACAACAAACTCTTTACATTTAAAGGTATTACAGAACAAGAATGTAAAAACGAGTAGCTATAAAATGTTATATTAAATATAATGGCATTCATTATAAACAGAATACAACGTCAAGCTAAAATGACTTTATTAAAGCGAAACTAAACGGCATTGGGCTCACAAGCCTCTCATTCGACATGCAAAAGTTTATATGTTTGCCATGTCACATTTGGTTGCTAAACTATTATATATGTAAACAAGACTTTGTACTTCACTTGTGTTCCAATATCCACGTAAAATATCACCCTTCACATGCGCTAAATGTTTATTTCAGCTGCACGCTGGTTTTAAAGTGCACCTTGTAAATTGAGCAGTGTAACTTTTATTTTTGGTTGACTACATTTTTGTTTGATTAATGGCTGAAATGTCAAGTTAGTAACGATTAAATGTTGTGTGTGTGTGTGAGGCACCTGCGTGATCACTGATCAGTTACATTGAATAAAATAAAGATATAAAATGCATTAAGTGTCACAAAAACGAAAGTGGCCTATATTTGTCGCACTGTTTTTTATTTTGTTAATCTGTTAATTAAGATAAATATATTTTGTGTAGCCCTATTTATTTTATTCCTTTTATAATTTCAGTTTTTCTCCATTCACAGAAGCGCTGCAGGTGTGTGATATATAAGACAGTGTGTTATTCCTCATGGTCTGTTGTTTATGCTGCAATTTGCGTTTAAGCTAAAGATCTTTGTTTGTCGGTTTAGGAAAATAATTTAAATGAAGAAAATACTGTCATTATAAAATGCTCTGAAATCCTCTTGGCTGAACGCAAGTTTAGGTAACTCAAAAACTTGAGTACACGAGCTCAGACCTGACGTGAGATTTGATCGTATTCATCGCTATGTTTTGAGAAGAAACGACCGGCGATTTTCGGTCTATGTTCGTTTTGTAAATGAGGCCCATTATATGCAAATACAAATGTAGATGTGAATACTTGCTGATGCAGTGCACGTAATTCTCAGTAGTAACAAAAATATGTTTAAAAAATGTTTTGTACCATTCAAGTTATGAAAATAAATGTATAATTTTTTATGACCATTCAAAATGTCCAGTACAAAAAAAACATTTAGTAAAATGTTTTTTTTTCTTGGTTATACAAACATTAACAGTCCATTTGATAATTTAGAAAATGTTGTGGGAACATTACCATTGAACGTTCTGAAATAAATACCATAAAAAAACCCTCAAATTAATATCCAATATTTCAGAAAAAAAAAATCATGAGTGGTATATCATCATGGTATAATTTTTTTTGCTGACATTATTAGAGATCAAATAATTTTGAACAAACATTCTATTAATTTTACTGGAAGAATATTTGTTCATAACTTTTGACAGAAGTTTGCCAGAATGTAGCCAAAGTTATAAGAAGTTACTGATGTCGGTACTAGTAAACTGTCAGTGTTGCTGGAGTAGCTAGCAAGTTAAAACGGTTCAACTAACCTGCAAGCGTCTGTTCAAAATATTGTGCTTTGAATTGCAATTTCTTTTGGAATGCACAAAATCAAGTATTTGATATTCACATACTGTACTTGCATATGGCATGTTTTGGGAAACGTTTTTGGATGCTTGTCTAACGCTTTTTTTAATGTACATTTAAAAGTAATGTTCCAATAATATTTGAAAATGGTAAAATTAAATGTTCTAGTAACGTTCGCAAAACCAAGAGAAAATCCACTCTTTGAATTTTGTTTATAACTTCATGGAATTATTAGAAAAAAGTTCATAGAACATATTTTTGTTAGCTGATAAATTAGTTTAACTACAGGTGGATTTGAGTTCCAACAACACAACTTTGCGATGCATTTTGCATATGTTTGTTGGACCAGGTGACCATAGTTGGCTAATAATGCTTTTAGGAAACGCCCCCAGAACGGTTCTAGACTGGGCACCAGCTCGAGCACCAACATCTTGTCGTGGAAAAGGGGAACGTGTATTAAAACAAACAAACAAACACACAAATGCACATTTATTAAAAGATACAAAAACTAATAAATAGAAAATAAGACTGATCCAAGAAAACGACTGTTCCCATGATGCCAGAATACAGCAGCATGCTCACGTGATTATGAAAGAAAGAACGGCGCTTTCATTCACTCGCTCGAAAGAAAAGAGTGAGCCGCACTGAATCTAAAAGGTGCTTCGATAGCGAATGTCGCAGGATAAACAACCACAAAAACAAAAGCCAACGAATGGAACACATCTGGGGGAAATGGTGAAAAGCGACCGACCGAAACAGAACCGCATTCACATTATTGAAGTTCCAGTACGGGACCGGTAATGTTCACACATGATTTGACACAACGGAGAGTGATGCAGCAGGGGCCAGTGAAACGTCCTCCACGCTGGGCGGACGGTTAGTGTTCGTCTGGGCACGGGGACGAGGACAGGTAGCCGTTGGTGCCGTGGGCGCCGTTGGTCCCGTTAGTGTGGTGTTTCTGAGGAGGAGGATGAACCTCGTCTTCATCAGAGCTGGACTCAATGTCACTGCGGTCATCCTTTGACACCTAGGAAGGGTAAAGATGACAGTATTTACTATATCTGGCACATTTGACAGTTTGCATCTAATCACCTTAGTTTTTTGACATCTTACATGTTTGAGGTCAATAATAGAAATCTCTTATGCTCACCAAGGCTGCATATATTTGACCAAAAATACGGTAAAAACGGTTTTCTATCGGAATATATTTTAATGTCATTTATTAAAATGATTGATTTTTTTTTGCTTTTGGATACTTTGATGAATAGAAAGTTCAAAAGAACAGCATTTATTTGAAATAGACATATAATGTAACATTTTAAATGTCTTTACCGTCACTTTTGATCAATTTAACATGTCCTTGTTTAATAAAACTATTAATTTCTTTTAAAAAAAAACCTTACTGACCCCAAACTTTTGAACGGTACTGTTTCTGAGACTCCATAAACATAACTCTGAGAAGTTTAATGTGTCCATGCACAGGACAATGATGTTGTTTGCTGCTAAGTCATCACAATTTTGCACCAATCATTTTTTTCAATCATCTACTTACATGTAAAGGATTCCATTTTCCCGCCTTTGAGGGCAGCGATGAAGACAAAGAAGAGAGAAAAAGCACATCAATTCAGGAATACAGCCTAAGCATTAGGTTAAAGAACTAGTTAATGAACCCAGTTTGATATCAATCAATCAAGTAATCAGGTAACAATCTGCGTTTTACATCAACATGAAAATACATGTAGCCTGGGACTTGATCTTATCAATCACTAATTCTCTGACGAAGGTCAATTTATTTAACATCTCATGTTAAAATATTCAATTGCTCATCTGTGCACATTTACACTCTTCATCTTTGTAGAAAACACCATATGGACAGACTTGACACACAGAGCCTCATTTATAAATCATGCATATGTGCAGATTTGATCTTAGAGTGATTTTATGCTGACTTGGAAAGATACATAATCAGCAGAAACTCCACTTCCATCAGGCTACATGTTAACCGTTAATACCTTCAAGAATGTACCAAGAGCACTGTTTGGACAGCAATAGTTTCTCATGGGGAGGTAAGGGAATCACAACATTAACAAGAGCTAGATTGAGAGAGCTCGTTTGGTAATTTAATTGTCATTTGAATCCATATCTTTTGTAAATCCTTGAAAACTTCTGTGCTTAATGCAACTTAACTATAGATACTTTTTATTACTGAAATGCTGGGAAATGTTTAGAAGAAGAACATTTAAATCACATTTGAACTGGGTCATTTTTAATGGCAGCAACAGACATGAAATACAGTTTAAAAGTATGCATTTATATATATTTGGCTTTATGCACTGTAACGTATATCGGCAGGAATTCAACTCTACAAGTCACCAGAAGGGGGGCAGCTAAAGAATCCGCAGCCCTCTAAAAGCCCCTCCTCCGCCTCAGAGCAAAAGCGCGCGTTTTCTTCCTGTTATGGAACAAAGGAATGTAGCGAGAACGTTTCCTAAAGACATTCGTTCGTCTCATGACTTTCAAAGCATCCACAAAGAAATATATGGATATTAATGTGTGCTCTTTTTCTCATATGCTTGTGGAATATGAATTATTAGGAAAACGTGGGCTGATTTCTAATCGTGCTTTAACCTGGAATGTGTAGGCTGCAGTGTTTAGACTTTTATGAATGGTTGCAAAATTTCATGAATCAGTACGATAACGAATGTGGTGATATTATAAATGTGTAAACTTGATAAGAGTTTTAATACAGGGATCAAAAGTTATTCTTTTCTCCATGAAAATGCCTTGCAAAAACCAGCCGTGCAGGCGGGGCTCCGCCCCGTACCGACGCTCTGATTGGACCAGCCGCCTTTGGGGATGTCCAAAAAAACGGACTGTTTAAAACGACGCGCGAGCGGCGCGCCCTCTCTCTTCCCTCTTGCAACTCTCTGGTGCTCCTGAACTCGTAACTGCGCGTTCAAACGCGCGCGCAAGGCTGACCTGGAAGCCGGCCCGCTGGACTCTCACAACGAAACCAACCATCGGAGGGGGTCTAAGACTGTGCCAAAGCCGTAACGGAGCCACGAATTCAACGAGTGCGGAGGAGAGCTTTCCCGGTGACGTCACGCAGCCGTCTCAAGTCTCCACACGAGAGCAACCGAAGGAGCCCGAGCTGAACACGTGACGCCCGAAACAAAGAACTCACGCGGGAAAACGAACCAACTTCGAGCCTGCTTTATACCAATCCAAGCAAGTACAAACTGAATTCCTAATCCTGACTGAACTGGTTAAAATATGATCTGAATGCAGTAACAAAACATACGTATTTGTTCGTGATCTTTGCTGGTTGGCTAAGTTATGAAATAGGAAAGAATGTCATTCTTTAAACCTTAACCTCAACTCTCGTATGTGTGTATGTTTGTGCTTTTATTAAATAATCCATTTATGTTAGAATAGCAATATCACGAATAAACCTTTTTCATTTTATAAACAAGTGTCTCTGGAATGTGATTTTAAGTATTTTTTTTATCCTTATTTGCCCTAAAGATAACGCAACCTAGCTCAAAACGAGAAATTATTAATCTCGTTTATCGTTACCTGGGGCCACGGGGAATGTAAGCGAGATTTTAATTGAGATTAACAGAATGTACTTTTTAGTGATTGCTGGACAAGCACTTAATAAGGTGTAAACTGTAAAGAAATATTAATAGGGCTTAATCGAGCATATTAAATATTTAATAACTAATTCCCGGAGCTGAAACAATAGCTCCATATTAAACTGTGATTTTATTACAAAATGGTGGAGGACAAAAGCGGGCAATTAAAGACTAAAATCTGAAAATCAAACCAGAGACAACATACATATTTCTCACTTTTATCCGGAAGAATTGAGTAAATATAGAGAAACAAACGGTTATTTGTGATATTGCATTCTTGTTTGTGAAACACAGTGAGGTTGAATGAAAGAGAGTGTAACTGTTAACTCGAGTTCGAGAAGAAATTAAACTGCAGTAAATAATTAATAAAAAGTCGCTCTAAAGCGCATGAGAGGCGAACGAGCGTGTCCCTTGTTGCCCCTCTCTTAAGGCCTTCGTGGTAATGCTTTTGTTAGTGCGTGTTCCACTGCAAACCCAGCCACGTGACTCCCGGCTGGAGGATATTAAAGTCGCTATTTAAGTAATCCTCAGCCAATTTTTGATTTCACGAGTGAAATTCAAACGCACGGCGCTCAAAGGAGTGGCCAGTCGTTTTTGAGAAAGGGAGACATTTTGCAAATCGATTTAATTGTTTGTTTTTTTATGTGTGCGGTCTAAACAGACAGATATTCGCATGATAGCCCGCCGAGGCTTTGATAATTTATAAGTAACCCGTAGATAAATGTATCTCGTCCTAAATGAGTGAGATTATATGTGCTATAGAAAATTCAAGTCTGAAGCGTGAAGCACATTTTCCTTCTTCCTATAGGCACTGAGTTGCCATAGCGACCAGTTTAGCCACGTGGAGACTTGGCCACGTGTAAGCTAATAGCGCTAGCGCATATAAGCTAACAAAGAAACTGTAGCATTGTAGCTTTAGCCATGCTGGTAGCATTACGGCTAGCGATTAGCACATAGCATTTAAAGCTTGAATGCAGTGTGTGTGGGGAAATGGGGTTCACAGCTAACACTAATTCTCTCTCTCTCTCTCTAACTCCCATTTAAAAGACTAACTACGTTTTAAGTTGGCTGTGTTAATGTTTCCCAATCATCAGTGTTAACAATTTCACAGGTTGGTTTAATATAACAGCTGATTAAAGTCTTTTTACCTTTTGTGGGACCAGCTTAATAACTGGTGGGTGATTAGAAGATAATTTAGTATTACCCCATTATCTTGATAATATGGTGATTTGATTGCATTCAATTATAATGGCTTTTATGATTTTGAAAACACATCAATGGATGAGCGCTATTGTTAGGAATTTTTAATTGTTAATTGAATGTCACAATTGATTACAAATCAATTTTGGATTAATTTCATTTAATGAATTATTTCAATTCCTGCTTCCAGCAACAACAGTATCCATTTATGAACCATAAACGCTCTTATAATTTGACCACTACAATAAAACCTTAAGTTATCAAGAGGGCCAGAAATTTTTAATTTCACTTACAAGTAGGATACAGATTATTATTATTAAATTCTTTATTTTGATGTAATGACACAATGAGGAATGCTTAAGTTTGGAAATTATTTTAATTACTATTATGGGAATCCAAAACTAGTGATTTAGAAGCTGTAAATTAATTTAATAATTAATTATGAATTCGAAAATTCTAATTACATTTAATAATTAATTACACTTCCTGTTTACATTTTGCAACAATATTGGTTTATCAACTCAATTGTAGATTGCACGTGTAATTTCTAATCCTAGGTGAGCCTATTAATTTTAATTATAACATCATACATTTTAATTAGAAACCAAATTCTAATTTTTAATTCTAATTTCAAACTTAAATACAAGTCTGGCTCTACCTGTAGGCCATACTTCATTTCCTTAGGTGATCTGATTAACTCAAATAAAATTAATAATAATTTAATTAAAATAATTTTATTAAATTAAAATTAGTCCTCTTTACTTAGGCCTGAGAGTAGATAGTGCTCCCCCTAGTGCTGTGTTGGAGAAGTGACAGTGACACCATACAGTCAAAGTCATTTCTCACCAATCTGGAGCATAAAACGTAACCTTAGCATAGCGACTCAACAGCACCACCTTGTGCCAACGTATTAGTTTTAAATCTTGGGAATAAATCTTAATTTCTCTTTTCTTTTCTCCCTGTTACTAACTTCTAATTTGACTTGTTTGCTTAAAGCTAACCAAGGGAAGATCACGAATAGAGCGAAATGTCACAATTGAACAGATATGTATGAAACTTGAGAACCACATTCAAAACTGTTTACCATTTACCCTCTATTGTGAAATCCTATTCCCCCAGGTTAAAGCAGGCGCAATGAGAAGATAGACATCGGCAAAAGTTTTAACACGCGTGACACACGCTGACCAGCGTTGCGGTGTAAAATCCTGCCATTCAGGGACAAGTACTGTCATTGCTGTTGTTTTCCTCCATCAAGGAGAAAATTGGAATAGCAATACCAGTCTTGTTACAAAAGAGAAAACTCGCCTACAATCCTCTGATTAGAAGCGTCCTTCTAAATCAGACTTAACAAAGCGAAGAGAGAATCTGCTATTAAAAGAGAGATCGGTCTAGTGTTATTGTCCCTGTGTACTCATTCTGTTAGTGTGCTTTTCTTTCTGTTTCCCAACAGTGCTGCCTCTACGTGGGCGCAATTTCTACGCAGAAGCTGCAAATTACACGCACACCACCACAGAGGACCACAGAAACAGAATCACACTCAACACTAGCATACACTACACTGTGCACATTCACACCCCTGTTGTTTTGTTTGTGTTTTTGTTTTGCTTTGTTTCCCATCCAAGGTCTGTGTCAGTTCGGTCCAAGATCCCATCACCGCCAGAACATGTATCACCAGCCAGAACATGTCGGTCACTGGGAAGGACTGGAAATGTGGCTAAGTGCTACAACAAACAGCATCCTCCCTAAAGCTGCTGAAGCACTCCAACATCAGACACAGGACCAACTAGATGACAACATCACAAGCATCATGAGACAAGACCCAAGTCAAAACTACAGTCCCAAAGAAGTAGCCAAGATCACCTCAAGCTTAAGTCACACACTCATCGCCACCCTCAAACTGAGCGACGAGCACGCCGCACAACGCCAGCAGGAGCTGACAAGCGCACAACGACGCATAGAGCAGCTGGAACGTGAACGACAGGAAGGGACCGATGAGGTGGAGCAAGGCGCCGATGCGGAGATCAACAGGCTAAAAGAAACTCTAGAAGCTACCAGCTACGAAATGCAGCAACTCAAAGAGGACTTCGCTGATCGTGCAGACAAGCTACAGTATGCAGAGAAGCTACTAGAGAGGGCAAAGACTGACTTCAGGGACAAAAACAGCAGAATCAAGGCCCTCGAAGCTCATTTGGCTGAATCAAGAAACGAGATCAGCCGCCTAACACAACAGCTCGACTACGTCACAGAGGAGTCTGAAAGTTTCCAAGAGGAACTCAAGCACGCTTACGAACTACGCCAGGAGCCGTCAAGGACAGGACGTGCACCAACCGCACCCCTGCCAAGCAGGACCAAGTCACCTGTGCCTGGACTGACACGTGAACATAAGACAGAGGGGGTGGTGTTAAAACAGTCACCAGCGCCGTCTGAAGAACTTTATATCACGACAGAACCAGAAGAATCTGCTGTAGCCAGCCGCAGATCGTCGCACAGCTTGGACCTAAAAGACCTTGACAAGCTCGCCCGAAACGTTGGCAAATTCAACCCCAGCGTGCCAAACAGCCAAACGGTCCAAGCGTATCTGCAAGATATTGATTTCCATCTGGAAATGCGACCTAACGTTACGGACAAAGATAAACTCTATTTACTCCGAACGACATCCAGCCCTGAAGTACGCAGCTTCCTGGACCGGCAGCCTGTTAACACAAAGACTGATTATCAACGGCTGCGAAAAGCCCTTATTAAAGAGTTCGCCGACCCTGAGTCCGATCAAGGCTTAGTGGCTGCCCTGGAGACGAGACAAGGACGTCACGACACTCCTCAAGCTTACTATAGTCGACTCAGACAAGCATATTTTGGAACTCGCAATGATTCTGACATGGAAGATGAACTGAACTTTAAAACTTTCTTCCTCAGGAATCTTCATCCTGGCATAAGCCACCATCTTGGCGTTCTCGCATGTCCACGAACGATGAACACTCAGCAGTTGCGAGACTTGGTGCAAAAGGCCTACTACAAACAAAAGATGGCCTCAGAAAAGAGCACAAAAACCCCAGCAGTTCTTGATTTCAACACGCAACACCATGAACTGGCTCTAGAGGGCACCCAACGCCAAGACAGCGCTAAGCCACCACACAGAGAATGGAATGCACTCCCGTCCAACAGAGAACGAGACTCACACGCTGACACTCGACCTGAACAGAGGTATGACCGATGGGATGAACCGCGTGGACGTCAACGCTCACCTGGACGACACTGGGAGAAGTGGTCTCATGAGAATCAGTGGGAAAAGGAAGAGGAACCAGATTCAGCCTGACTAGCTGTCAGACGAAAAGGCAGTGACAAGCTGAACAAATCAGCCGTAGCAGACAGCACTGTTTCACCCCACTCTCAGAGAACAGTAAACACCCTGACTTCAGATGGACATGAAACCCCACCTGAAAACCCAGCAACAGAGTTAAACACTAACTCAACACCCAATACTCCAAATCTCAGCAGCATCCAACAAACACCTGCTGATGAAACTCCTCAAGTTCCTGAAAGTGCTGTCTCAGTCACCTGCCATTCCTCCGGAGAACACCAGATCAGGTCTGACATCCTAAATGTTTCCTCCCAAACTCCAGCCCCTCAAATGACCAAAACGATGCCCTCACCACAGCAGGTGCATCACATGAAGAGTCCTGGACCTTTCATGCCCTCCCACCCAACCCTACAGTGGCAGCAGTAACCCGCCGCCAGCACGCCACTGGCGAGCACACCCCTGCCCTTCTGCATTACCATAACACCTCAGTTCGCTGCTGACGATCTCCTCACCCTCACAGGCGGATTCGTCACTACGAACCTTGACAGCTCACCTGTCAAACCCATTTGAACATTCCATTTCCTATACGGACCTGAACACATCCTCCGAGCTCCGCGAGCTCCACTCTGTCGACTACATGCTGCATCTGCAAGACGGTGTCCACACGCATGTCCCTGAGCCACTCACTGCGCCACAGCTCGTAGTACCTCACGGCCAGAGGGGGAGTATGCTGACACACGCACACGATGCACCATGATGGGTTGCCAGTGCCAACCGGCAAATCCAAACCACCGACAGGAAAAGGGGGAAGATCAAACCGACTGACACAGACCGACAACCATATGCACCACACAAGCATAACGTATTGTCATTTTAGGAAAACATATAGCAACCATGCTTAGACACAACCCATATTCTCTCCTCCGCAGCACTGCTAGGACCAAACTAGTAGAGAGGAGTCACTCTCAAATTTTTTGTTTTATTATCATATAATTTTTTTTTTATTATTTTTTTTTATTTTAATTTTTTTTTTTTAAATTTATTTTATCGTTTGGTTTCTTTATCTCGTGTCTCACTTTGTGTTTCCTTTCCTCTCTTTCACTTTGAACCCCTTAACCAAACCTTGAATCCAGGTCCTGAAATTGAGATCGACTTCCGTCAGTAAAGTCGTTGTAACTCGCTGTGAGAACCGCTGTCGACCGATCGAGGCCACCCGCCAAAATCATGAACGACATGATACACGATGTAAGTTCCTCGATTGACAACGTAGCCATGAATAGGATTCCGTGCTACACGATACCTCTTAGCCTTGTTCAAACGTTGTAACTTCGGCCACTGCGGGCCCCGCTAGTCTCATCCAAACCCATCTCGCCCCTTTCCCGGTAGCGCTATTCCCATATACGCAAACCCGGAAACAGGTGATTTAGTTGTCTTTTCAGTTTGCCCATTATCGACGTTAATAATGTTTACCGGCTCAAAGACGTTGTGAATGTGGGATTATGGCAAGGGAAAACCTATGTCAAAATCCACGCTCCTAAAGTCGCTGCGTATTACGAGAACAACGAGCAGTTGTACCTGGCCCCAAACTTAAAGATGGGCACGCTCACTTAGGACATTCACTCCCCCCCTACCCGAGTAAACTCTGCGTACGCGATAATACCAGGGGCATCTGCGGTTTAGAATCCATTAAACCCGACACTAGCTGCCCCGCCGAAACAACACCACGTTCTCAAGTTGAGGTAACGCAAGCCGAAATCATCAGAAACCGTTGGCTGGTCAGTACCCCAGCACGAACAGCCACCCTCACATGCGATTAACACGACGCCACGCGCATTAATTTGCCCAACCAAATGTTATGGATCACTGCCCCGAAGGGCGCGATCCTCCATATTGACGAGTTAGCATTGTATCACCTCACCGACGATGAATGTCAGGTTGAAATCGAAATCTCTTATTGAATTGACACCGGCTGACAGCGCTAGAAGCTATCGCTCGCCTTCCGCCCGCCGGCGCGCCAATTATTCGGTCCTGGTCTGCCGCTGACACGGCGCTTTGTATCTCTACTATCGTAGGATATGTTATGAATTTGACACTGGCCTTCCTCCTACACAAGCGAGTGAACGTCGTCCAAGAGTCTCTCAACAAAGGCACGTCAGGCGTCCCTCGCCTTTTTCGACGTGGTAATCCCGACCGAGAACCCGAACCCGAGAATTTGAACAACCTGACTGAGATCATGCCTATACCGCCCCGTCGAGCCCCTGACAATTAAAACAGTCAAAAATGACCCAATTGTCAATAATGATAAACAATGCATCCCTATGTCTTCTCAAGTTTCTAACCTGTTCCTTCCCAAATTACCCTGCACCAGGTTTTAGTCAGTGATAGGAATGATGTTTGTGTCTTGTATGTGCCTGTTCTTCCTGCCTCTTGTTCCAGGGCCTGACAATGTTCCATCAGGGGAACATCACCAAGCCCGAGGGGGATATGTAACGTATATCGGCAGGAATTCAACTCTACAAGTCACCAGAAGGGGGGCAGCTAAAGAATCCGCAGCCCTCTAAAAGCCCCTCCTCCGCCTCAGAGCAAAAGCGCGCGTTTTCTTCCTGTTATGGAACAAAGGAATGTAGCGAGAACGTTTCCTAAAGACATTCGTTCGTCTCATGACTTTCAAAGCATCCACAAAGAAATATATGGATATTAATGTGTGCTCTTTTTCTCATATGCTTGTGGAATATGAATTATTAGGAAAACGTGGGCTGATTTCTAATCGTGCTTTAACCTGGAATGTGTAGGCTGCAGTGTTTAGACTTTTATGAATGGTTGCAAAATTTCATGAATCAGTACGATAACGAATGTGGTGATATTATAAATGTGTAAACTTGATAAGAGTTTTAATACAGGGATCAAAAGTTATTCTTTTCTCCATGAAAATGCCTTGCAAAAACCAGCCGTGCAGGCGGGGCTCCGCCCCGTACCGACGCTCTGATTGGACCAGCCGCCTTTGGGGATGTCCAAAAAAACGGACTGTTTAAAACGACGCGCGAGCGGCGCGCCCTCTCTCTTCCCTCTTGCAACTCTCTGGTGCTCCTGAACTCGTAACTGCGCGTTCAAACGCGCGCAAGGCTGACCTGGAAGCCGGCCCGCTGGACTCTCACAACGAAACCAACCATCGGAGGGGGTCTAAGACTGTGCCAAAGCTGTAACGGAGCCACGAATTCAACGAGTGCGGAGGAGAGCTTTCCCGGTGACGTCACGCAGCCGTCTCAAGTCTCCACACGAGAGCAACCGAAGGAGCCCGAGCTGAACACGTGACGCCCGAAACAAAGAACTCACGCGGGAAAACGAACCAACTTCGAGCCTGCTTTATACCAATCCAAGCAAGTACAAACTGAATTCCTAATCCTGACTGAACTGGTTAAAATATGATCTGAATGCAGTAACAAAACATACGTATTTGTTCGTGATCTTTGCTGGTTGGCTAAGTTATGAAATAGGAAAGAATGTCATTCTTTAAACCTTAACCTCAACTCTCGTATGTGTGTATGTTTGTGCTTTTATTAAATAATCCATTTATGTTAGAATAGCAATATCACGAATAAACCTTTTTCATTTTATAAACAAGTGTCTCTGGAATGTGATTTTAAGTATTTTTTTTATCCTTATTTGCCCTAAAGATAACGCAACCTAGCTCAAAACGAGAAATTATTAATCTCGTTTATCGTTACCTGGGGCCACGGGGAATGTAAGCGAGATTTTAATTGAGATTAACAGAATGTACTTTTTAGTGATTGCTGGACAAGCACTTAATAAGGTGTAAACTGTAAAGAAATATTAATAGGGCTTAATCGAGCATATTAAATATTTAATAACTAATTCCCGGAGCTGAAACAATAGCTCCATATTAAACTGTGATTTTATTACAGCACCTTGCAGGCTGCTTCCATCATTCTGAGATATGATTGAAAGCGCAGGGTGTCAACCCAGTTCCTATTACTGAATAGTATGTTTAAACAAATTAACAAACTATTTTGACTGATTATTAAGTTCACAGTCAAGCTGAACATGTGATTGACCAAAAATCTTCATCTGAACGCGCACGTTTTATCCCCGCGGTGCCATTCAAATGTATTTTCAAGGATATACACCGTGAAAAACAGTTACTGTCCGAATAAGGCTAAAGATATGCTGAATTGATATACTCCATAACATGTGAAAGTCTGTCATATGACCATAACTTTGCTAAATTAGTGGCACCAGATATATTCCAGTCCCTAGCAATAAAGGCTCAGGTCAGGTGTATTTGGTGGAGTCTCACCTTTCCTCTGGAGATGGCCCTGCAGGCGATGCGCACTATGAGATACGACCAGAAGGTGTGCAGGGCCTGCAGCAGGACGAGCAGCACGTTAAACACCCACCACGACGGGTACGGTCCGACCATCTCCCAGCTCTCAAACACCGTGGTGTGTAAGATCCTGCAATATAGGACATTTCATTAGGACAAAAAATATTGACCTTTTTTTGCATCCAGAACATGATTTTATTTCATAATGTTCATGAAACATGCAGATGGATGCTCAGAGCTCAACAGGTATCAGATGAAGCGAGTCATACTGTTTCTATCCACTTTTAACTTTAATATTTGCAGCAATTACAGCAGCACATCTCTCTGGCAGCTTCAACACTAATGTTATCCCGTGCCTTCTGCAACTCAGTATAATATATGTTGATCAATATAATTATAAATAATGTAGACGACTTAGAATAAATGTATTTTATTTAAATATTGTTTCTACAAATGAGGACAAAAACGAACATAAATAAGAAATGTTGACTCTGCAAATAACTGGAATAAGTTTTAAAACTGACTATTATTAACAGTTAGTTAATGAATTAAGCTATTAATTAAAAAAATCATAAATGACTAAACTCATTAAAAAAATAAAGCTAAATAGAAATATAAAAAACAGTCTAATAAAAATGACAATAGCAATGTGCAAAATTACTAAAACTTAAATTAAAATTAAAATATAAAAAAACTATTCAGAAATAATTTAATTGTAATAAATTACTATTAATAAAAATTACAAAAGCTGACAAAAGGACATATGAATAAATACTTTAATATTAATAAATTGTTATTAATAAAATGACAAAAGCACATTGAAAAAAATACCAAAACGTAAAATTAACTGAAAATATAAATATAAAAACTAATTCGGAATATGAATAAATATTTAAATATGAATAATCTACTATTAATAAAAATTAAAAGCATATTTACTAAAACCTAAAATTAAAAAATAAAAGCTAATTCAAACTAAATATAATATTAATAGATTATTGGACATATTAATATTAATAAGCACAACATAGAACAAGAAACAAATAATTCACTATGAATTTGCAATTGTTGCATCAAATCACAATGCATCTGCATAAAATAAATATTTCTGAGCCTTTTTTTGTAAAAGTCTAAGATCTCACTGAATACCTTTGATTCAAAATCTACAGTAGATCTGAAAATAAACAGTTTTAAAAGTTGTCTTTAAAACAATAAAGTCCTAAAACAAAGTGAACAAATGATGACAAAACAATGATTCCGCAGGTCTTTAGACCAAATGCAAATGAGTGATAATGATCACTCTTTAATAAAAGCTCAGATTTCATAGCTTCCACTGTAGCACACGATGCACAGATCTCAACCTGCAAGAGGAGACTGAATCAGAATCGACAGAAGTGAATACAGGGACTGTGTCAAGGCCATTTCAGAATCATCACTAAATGACAGAACGGACTCTCAGAGGACCAGAGACTTCAGATGGCACCGTCACATCCATCATCGGTTCCTCAGCTGAATCCAGATTAGACCGTTTCTCTAATTCCATTAGAGTCGCACGATGAAGTACTCAAAAGCCACAGAAGACGAGGTGAGTGAATAAAACGTCTTCCCGGCACTAAATGATTAATGAGGAAAATGAGCGGAAAAAGCACCGATGACTCATTCTGAAGAATGGAACTGAAAAATCCCCAGAAGTGAAAGTTCAGGATCCTACATACAGGTGGAAACCGGATCAAACCACATTCACATGATACATACACATTCACAACTCTAATGCATCAGCTGGAAGAGGAAATATTGGATATGCATCTCTTGGATGATTGCACATTTGAGTCTTGTTGCTGTAATTAAATCGTGTGTAGTTTTAATGTTTCACTCTGTTGTAATGCAGAGATTGCTAATGTAAGCTCACACGCACCCTTCTCCTGTGAGCTCTGACGTTCGGGGGCATGTAGGACAACAGTGTGTGTTTGAATTCATACTTGACTATACTTTTAATAACAATATGTCTCCACTGCTGGGATAGCATTTATATACTATTATATTATTTATTGCATAGCATTTAATAATTGATTAATGAGTTTTCATTAATATTTTTAAATTAGCTTTAATTTTATATTTTCAGTTTATGTATTTTGATTTCATATTTACATTTTTTATATTAGTTGTGTAATTTTATTTGTGTAGTTTTTGTTACTTGAAATAAAATAAACATTAACTTAAAATGAAATCTTAAAAGCTTTATTTCAGCTAGTTGCCAAAGCAGAATTTCTCCTTTTAGTTTTATTATTAATGTACTAAAATAACTATGACTGAAGCTATTGTTATGTTTCCATCACATCACATCAGATACGGGGGATAGAAAATCCCAAATGTTGATTCAAAATCTCTTAATTCTCAATAAAAAATTGACTTGTGATCAAAATGGTTCATGTGAATAATGTGAGATGGAAACACGTTTGCCCAATAAATTCCTCCATGTGCATCAAAAAAGTCATGTGACTTTGGTCTATGGGTCGGCAAATCCTGACTAACCAGTGGACCGATCTTGTTGCACAGCACCTGTAATGTGTATGAACGACCATAATTACCCGTATGGTCATTCATAAATGCCCGAGCAAAGTCTGTCGTCAAAGTATTTCTGTATAATTGCTTCCCAGAAGAGTTAAATAATGCTAAAGTTGAAGCTTTTCATATAATATATTTTATTTCAGTAAAGAAAATTATTTTTAGTAGTTTGTTTTAGTTAACAATAACTAATATAATATATAATTGTTGTAATTATTTCTTGTGGCAACATTGATAAATATGCGTAACTCAATTTTAGCCAAAACCTGTTTATTTTTTGAGCTGTAAAATTTTCTAATAAAATCATGTTAAAAATAGTGTTTTTTTATTAAAGCACAATGCTATTCCGTTCAGTGATTAAATGCTTATTATAGCTGTAAAGAGCACGAGGCCATCTGTTTCTCCACATCTCCACACTACTGCTGTAGTCATAGAAACGATTACTTGGCAACAACACTGACTGAAGGTGTCAAAACCTGAAATGAAAATGCTGGAAAAGATGATCAAATAGATTTGAGATATACAGATGAGAAGGAGAGGTTCAGAGGCACATTACCACACAGGATACACCCCCAGCCTGGAGCTGATGAACACCAGGGCAAACATGACGAACAGGACGCTGCAGAGTCTCTGGCATTTGGCGTAGTTGGCCATTTTAGCAGCCTGCAAACACAGATTTGCTGCATGATTAATAAACATGACAGACATTAGTGCATGTAAATAGCACATCTTGATTCCTGATTGCACAATATAATGGAACAGATAATACCATAATAAACCCATGAAGTCATCATACGAGCTTAAAGTGGATAAACAAGTTCATTCTGTGGTTCGGTCTGTTTTTTTTTCAATTGACGTCAAATTTCAAAAGTTAAACCGTTTGTACTTTTTTCAGATACTCAGAAAATCATCCACACCCTGATATTTTCCCGCCTGGACTACTGTAACTCGCTCTACTGCGGTATTAAAACGTCAATTCTGGATCGGCTACAACTAGTCCTGGATGCTGCTGCTAGACTCCTGACCCGGACACGACAATATGAACCTATCGCTCTCGTTCTGTCCCGTTAAACCGTTTACTGTCAAATATAACAGAGTTCAGAATCCTGGTAACGGTACAACCGCGCTCCATCTTATCTTATGACCTCCCTCTAGCTCTCTTCACTCGTAACAGTGCCCAGAACTAGATCCGAGTACAGGAGCGATCAGTCCAAATCTGTGGCTCTAGCACCAACTCTGGCTATTTTTAGATCCAAATTAAAAATCAGTTACTTTCCGTGGCATTTTCAAATGGATGATGTTTTAATGTTTGTACTATCATTATGTTGAGGTATGATTGTCTGAGTCTATTTTGTAAAGCACTTATATAAATAAAAAAATAAAAGAAAAAGATATGTATAAATAACAAAATTAGTAAATTAAATTCATTTAATTTTATTTTTGTCACATTATCAGTCACAGTAATGCAATATATAATTTATATATACACTATATTACCAAAGTATAGTGTGTGTATATATATATATATATATATATAATTATTATTTCTACAATATTACATCTACATTATATATGTATATTTTAAATGTATTTATTATTATTATTATTATATTTTAATAAATAGGTTATTTCCCATGCTAGATTATTTATTTATATATATTTAATATTGTGTTTATTTATATTTTAAATAAAACTTACAATGTTGGAGTCAAGCCTGGCCTTGTTGTTTAAACCTGGTCTCACCCAGAAATGGAAATATCAATATTATCAGTGAACGTGGACTGTTTTGTTCATAAAAATCTGCAATGTAGCACTTAAGTCATACTGACTACATGTATAGCACTTTAGTGGATTTTATCCAGCTGTGGTTTTCCCAGACGAAAGAAAGTCTGGTTTTGGAATAACATGAGGGTGAGTAAATAAATAATCATTTGTATTTTTGGGTGGACTATGTAGTTGGTTATGTAGCTGATAGATCAACTAACTTTACAACATTACAATTCGAATCTGTAACTTTAAATGTCCTTTACTAATGAACTCCTGTTGCTGTAGTTTTGACCAGCGTAGGCTACTAGTAATTCCCCGGATTGGAACAGGAAGTCACCTCCAGCAGGACGTCAGCAGCATCGTGCAGGCACATGACCAGCGTTCCCACCCGAGCCATGTTATTCACATAAGAGAAGGTGATCAGAGAGATGGTGGCCACGTGATGCAGGAACATCAGGAGAAAGTCCTGCAGGAAGTCACACGGTGAGTGTTAACATTTCATGTCCTTTAAACCTACGAGACCATGCAGTGCATTTCCTCATCATACGTTTTAATACACGGATCAAATATCAAACTCATATCACATTAGGTACTGTTTTTAATCCCAGTGTCACATTTAAATTAGCATAAGTGTAAATGTTTAATCATTGACTGTTGTTTGAGATCAGATTTACTCTAATTAATTAACAAAAATTCCAAATAATATCAAATATTTACTTCAAGTTAGGGTTATAATTGTTAACTAAAAGTAAAGTCAAATAAAATAAAATAAAAAATAAGTCAAATAAAAACTAAAACTTACAAAAATCGTTATTTGAAATACAATTTTATATATATATATATATATATATATAATTAACTGTTGCCAAGGCATCATTTCAAAGGTTCTTGCAGTTTAACTTGAAGTACTGAAATAACTAATGAGAACTATATAAAAACGTTAAAAAAATAAATAAATTAAATGACAAAAACATAAAACTAAATTACGACAAAAAATGTAAAGGGTCCCTGATAATATAACATTAAAAATAATTTTAAATATGAATAAAAACATACAATATTTATTCATGAATAAAAACATACAATATTTATTCATGAATAAAAACAGTTTTTTAATAAATCAGTTATACTAAAAGACCACTTCTTCAAGTTGAGTCCTCCCTGAAAGAGCCGACTGCTAAACCCTGACTGACTAACTAGCTCTTTATTTCCCGCCTGTTAGTCATTCAATCCATTTTCTTGCCATTATGTAAATGATCCAGTTATAATTAAATGTGTTTACGTGTCTGGACTTAACCAAATATATTTCTGAAAGTCTCTATACAGACTTTTCCGTACTGTTTTTAAACGACAAAACAATCATATTCAGTTTTTAATTGTCTAAAATGTTCTGCAGACCAGAAAGGGTTAATTCAGGTTTGCTTACATTTTCCCATAAACACGAAACAGCATGTCACTATATTAGCAACTACAGGACCTGGGCCCGTATTCACAAAACATCTTAAGGCTAAAAGTAGCTCATAACTCACCAATTCAGGAGAAAATCTTAAAATAGTGGGCGTGTCAGTCCTAAATTAGGACTCCTACATTTTTGCTCTAGGAGTGTTTCACAAAGCGTTTTAGCGCTAAAACTAGCTCCTAAATCTGTGAAAGGTTAGGAGTAGTGAAGTAAAATGGCTGTTGCGGCAGTCTGTCTCAGGATATGAACATGTAAGAAACATTTGATGATAATGAGCTTTTAAAAAGGTATCGTCTTTGGTTTTAGAGGTTATCTCAACTCCACATTGTCCTTGTTTTCATTAATCAGCTGGGCAAGAGGTAACATGTTCTTGCATCTAGTTTGGTTTCTTTTACATTTGCATGTCTTACTATCAACCATGATGACCATCCTACTCTGTTAATTAAAATATTTGCATATTCACTAATTATGAGAAGCATACATGTAAGAGGTTGACAATTAGCTGAACATATAACTGTTTAATTTAGTGACACTTAGGCTGAGTTTTAAAATCTGAACAAATTGAATGTGGCAATTAAGTTTTATTTTGAAACCTTTATTTGAATATGGCAATATTCAAATGTGCATAGTAAGCATGCTGACGTCATCCATAGCAACGAGGTCACCCCTTTACTCTTAGCTTAAGACCATTCCTTAGTAAAAGTTTGTCTCAGCAGCTTTGTGAATAGGTTTTAAGAGAAAACTCTTAGCTAAAGGAGAACTCCTTGTGGTAAGATAAAATGTTTTGTTCAAAAACCCTGAATCAAATGAAACCGCTTCTTAGTCAAACACTGCTGTGAATCTATAGATAAAGAGGGAGCGTTCAGTGTCCTCACAGTCTAATCTCACTGAGGAAAGCCTGTTGAAGAATGCTGTTAAGAGCTCCCCTGTGGCATCGTGGGATTGCACTGACTCCGCAAGCTGGTTGATGATGATGGTGATGAAGATGAGGAAGTGCAGTGGGGTGAAAAAGAGAGTGGAAGCATGGCAGATGAAGAGAAGGGCACACTGGTGCGGGCAGGAATGAGGCAGAGCACGTCTTCAATGCGTGCACGGAAAAAACTGAAAGGATAGAGCAAAGAAAAACCAGATTTGCATTTCCTGAAGGAAGCAACAGGGCATGCAAGGCCGAAAAAAAGATCTTTAGGTAGAGTTTTAGGTTGTGTGAGTGTGTGTTTTGTTGTTGTTGTTGTTTTTAAACTGTCAAAAATAAAATAAACAATAAAATAATAATACAAATACATTATATATATAAAAAATACAAAACTGAATCTTTTTTAATATAAATAAACTATATACAGTATATACACACATTATTATGTGTTTTTGTTATTTTTATTATATATATTAGTTTACTAAGTTTTATTTATTAGTACTTTTAATGAAATAAGATATGTTGTCTTGGCAAGTAGCTGAAATACATTTATATGAGAGATGAGAGCGGCATGAGTCAGGCACAGAGGTGTTGTGAAGGAAAGAAGAGAAAGAAAACCTATAAAGCACAGACTGCAGGTGCTAACTGTGATTTCAGACAGTCTTTGAGAGCAAGCATCCACCTGTTCAAACACACAGACTGAGCTTCTCCTGCGTTACGCCACAGAACCAATACGGCTGCGGCAGAGAGCGCTCACGTCAGCTGCAGGAGAGCACTTTAACATTGAGACCGCCCTGCCATAATCAACACGGGACAATTACACAGCCAGTGGAGCTCAATGAAGCTTTTGAGAGCGCTGACGGCAGTCTGGATTGTAGTTGTTTACATTTGCATTCATTTACATGACATCTGTTTAAGACTGACGCTGTGTCCCAAACAGGTGCAGCATGAGAAGTGAATGCGTCAAGTACTTTGCCTGTCCACACTGAAAGCAGAAATGATAACAGCCAAACAGAAGATAAATTAGGTTAATGTAGCATTACAAATTATGTGAGACAGGAGTTTTTGGACCAATGAGATTAGACGGGGGGCAGGGCAGCCCAGTGCAACCTGAACAGACGCAGACTGTGCAACTGACAGAATCAATGTTGAAATATTTTTTGTGGAAACTGTCATACTGTAGTTTTCCAGGATGCTTTGCTGGTAGCAGATTAAAAAAACCAGCATTTATTACCAATGCAAATCTTTTGTAACAATATAAAAGTCTTTCCTGACACTTTAGAACAATTTAATGCAATTTCTTTAATATAAAAAACTCACTGACCCCAAACTTTTGAACGATAATGCATTTATGAAAGTATTTAGTGTGCTTTATATGCAACAGTAGTAGGCCAACATTTGAACAATATTCCTACTTTTCCATTTACTTGATACGGTGTTCTCAAAAAACCAAATCTGAAAATAAATTGAATAAGTTATTTCCAGGTACATTTGCATAATCTGTCAAGTCAAGTCACCTTTATTTATATAGCGTTTTACCAATACAAATTGTAACAAAGCACTGCACAATATCAAAAAACCTGTCAGGCACCCACTGACTTGCAATATATTCCAAATGTTAATTAAAAAAACTCCAATTTATGCACATGACGATGCATTCATAAAGAAACTCAACTCAATCTTGTATAGAAATGAACATCATGCATACTGATCGTAAATATGCATTTTTCATAACCTTATATGAATATCAGAACACAATGAATATTAAACACTTTACGCCTCGGCTGAAATTAAGTGGCAGCAGTTATTAGTGGTCATGATTTGACATGTTTAAAAGGAAGTTCCCCCGAAACCAGAAAACCCTTCTGCTTCTGCACAGCAGAGGAAACCATAGCCCTGCACGTCGCCGCTAATAAACCCAGCATGATCCCTCTCACGAGAAACAGCAGACACGTTTAACGCTCGCTGCCTCCACAAAGCTATCTTTCAGATGTGCAGTAACTGATGAAAGAGTTTAATCTGAGGCTATAAACTCATGGTAAACGTACCTTTCTTCTGATGTCTGTGAATTGCGAGAAGAGCAGCGACAGATAGAAGGACAGCTCCAGTATGTAGAAGTAATGCAAATCCACGGTTAACGGCTATAAAAGTCAGACACAATATAGTCAGCAACACAAAAGCACACATACAGCAGGCCTAATGAGTATTTGGAGCAGGGATCCCAGACTTGTTTGGCAGCTGAACTCCTCTTACCTAAAGTGTAAGTTAAATGTATAAGTTTAAGTTAAGTTTGCAAATAAACAAATCCATCATTCGGGTGTTTTATCCTTAAACTGTCACATCTGGCCAACCAAAATAATACTCCATAGTCCATAATAACGCTTTCTCTATGAAACAATCCATCTTCTCACATCAGACTCCACAGAAGTATTTATTAAGAAATGTTTTGGAATCTTTTCCCTTGTAAACGGTGCTTAAACTGTTCATATTACTCTCCTGATTCAGATGTTACGACTTTTTCACTGGAGAGAGCAATATTATGGATAGAAAACCTAGCCAGAATGAAAAAAAAATATTATTTTTAATTTCTTACAAACATGCAAGTTTTCTCTTCACAAAACAGTAAACTAATAGACAGGATGGTTTGGATTACTTATAGATTATTATGTTTTTATGAGCTGTTTGGACTCTCATTCTGATGGCACCCATTCACTGCAGAGCATCCATTGCTGAGACAGTGAACAAGTGATGTAATGCTACATTTCTCCAAATCTATTCTGATGAAGAAACTAACTCATCTACATCTTGGATGTAGATTTTGAGCAATTGTGTCATTTTTTGGAGAACCGTTCCTTTAATGTTACAATTTTAACAAAACATTTGCATGTTTGTGCTTCTGTGATGCTGATAAACAAATACAATTATTTATTTATTTATTTGATAAAATATTAAATACACCTAAATAAAATTTCAAATCTATTATTTTTGTAAATTTTTAATTATGTATATTTTGATTGGATATTTTTATGATTTCATTATTTAGTAGCTTTTCTTAAACTCATGGACCCACTGACGTTCTGCAAATCTCAGTTTGGCAATCCCAGATTTAGGACCTTAACAACTGCATTAGAAATGTAAAAACTGAATGATCTGTTTCTGTTTGACTACAATGTTAATGCACTGCCATGCAAAATGGTTACTAATTTTCAAAAAGTATCTAATAGTCAGAGAGTCTAGAATATAATCATGAAAAGTTATGACCGTTTTGCCTCAAAGAACACTTGGATCTCAGAGTGTTTACACGACACCATGTTCAACCAAAAATAGAAATCTTTTCATGTGTTTTGTCCGTTCATTTATACAACAACGGCATATTTGTGCCTGAAAATACAGCGTTTTTTAGTCATCCTCGTTGACCTGTGTAAATGAGGATCGTTTTGACAATGTTGTCATCTGTACGTGAAGCTTTTCAAGAACGCAACAGAAAAACTGTTCTGTTTTTAGTAACTCATTATCGTGTAAACACCCTCAGAGAGAAAAACAGCTCGATACAGTATGACCTATTTAATAAATGTTATTGATATATCAGAGAGTATAAATGTACCTGATAGGGGTAGTTGTGCCAGCACTCTCGGGTGTTCCACAGCCACGGGCTCTTTAAAATCAAACACAGACACACAAATGATCTCCAGAGCCTTTCAATAAAGACACAAGATAATGTATTTTTGAATTCTACATCAAAGTATGAAAGACTGAAAACACTGTCATTATCCTCAGTGCTAGCTACATAATTGAAATGCTTTGAATTCACTTTTTCTCCTCTCGATAAATCACATCATTACGTAGGAAAGTTAGTTGGCATCAAAGCCTGGTATTGTGTTTCCTGTGAGATCTGCTGTTGTGCTCTGAGAATATACTGACATATGATCCAATCCAACGCAACTTTTGGCTAATTAGCGACTTCACAGCATCGTTCTCAAAGGCCACATTCGAGAATAACAAAACCTGTGATGCTGCAACATCATTATATGTCCTTTAAATGACAAACTATGAATACTGTGTGAGAACTATGGTGAATTCTCCTTAGGACAAGTAGAAACAAGTGCTTTATAGTCCTAAAATGTCCATGGATTGTATGACCATCTCTGTTTTCCTCCTGTGTTAAATCTAGTCATCTTACACTCTGTTTTGTTCTGATTCAGCTAGTTTGTTTGGTTCAAATGCTTCACTAAATTCAGGAAAAACACTTCCAGAACCAAAGCTTATGAAAAATCCAGTGGTTATGGTTGTATCCAATTTTATCGTTCTGCATTGCATGGATTCAAATGGACGGCAATTATTCTCTGGATGTTTCTTCAGTTCAGAAGCTCGATTTCATTTCACTTTAGACTGTTTGTCTTCCCACGACCAATCATTTTAGGACAAGGACACTGAAGAATCCAATACCAATGTCTCAATAGCCTGCTCCTCCTAATTAAGATGAATGCAACAGATGAGTCAGTTCTTGAGCGTGTATGAGCTGTAGGTCTGTTTAGGGTTTATGTTAGCCCACTCCTGCTCATATTAATAACAGCAGCAGAAGAAAATGAACTCATTCAGTAAAGTGCACCTTTAGCCTAGTTTCTACAGAGACACAGCACTACCTAACAGCATCTGTTCATAAATAATACTATGTGTTCCCTAAGATGCTCGTTTGTGGAACATTGGCTTTGAATTAATGTGCAAATAATGCTTAATACTTATTTAAAAGAACAGTTTATTCAAAAATTATATTTATTTATCCTAATTTGCTTACTTTCCAAAGCTGTATGCCTAATAAATTATTCTTAAAGGAGGAATATGTGTGAAATATTGACATTTATTTCTTATGTGTGTGTGTAATATATATAATTTTTCATAAAGAGTTTATGGATAATTTATAATTTTATATTCTTTTTAATTATACATACATTTTATAAATGTTACTATTTGCATATGTATGTGTTTATATGTATATATAGAAAGAATATTGTGTGATATAGATATGCAATATCCATCCATCTATTTTCTCTCTATATATATTGCTGGTCCTTATTATTCAATACATTTTTCAATATATTTTATATATTTGTATATATTTAATATATATTTGAATGCTTTTTTTAAATATATTTTTATATAATATAATTTATAGATATAAATTACACATATATATATATATATATATATAATTGTATCAGTCTGCTTGCTTTATCTACTTAAAAATGTACAAATGAATGCAGTAAAATGATATCAAAATGCATATGATTGATGATGATAAGCTTCATTCAAGTCCATGTGTGATATACTGTGCAGCTCTAGTTTGAAACAACATGATATTCAGTAAACAACGAGATCATCTTTATTTCTTTAATTGCTTCATTGAAGAGTCAAAGTTCTTCTGAACATGTTTGCTTGGAGGAAAATAATCTGCATTATGGATAGAGTAATGAATTATGAATAGCTTTATGAGCGGAAGGGCAGAGAAAGAGAGTTTATGGATGCTGTCTCTCGATGCACCGTACGACACAAGAAATCAAATCAGAGCTGACATCTCTCTCTGACTTCATCTTGTCTGTGTGTTCGATCCGCAAAAGCCCAAGAGCTGATGAAAGGCAAAACCAAGAAAAACTCTCTGTTCTGCTGCATTTTCTAGTCGTGATACCGAATAAGTACATAAATAACTGTGACGCTGCATCTATTTGATAATGCTGTGAATAAAACAAAGCTTGTCTCTGCTCGACAACATCCTGACAACGACTGAGTGTTTTATGAAAACAACAAGACTGAGAGCAAAACAGAATAATGGATGTATCGACGTATCAATCATAAAAGCTATACCGTTTCACAATGACCATCAATTATTCAGTCAAAACAGATTGTTTACCTTCTTCAGGAAGCGCACACCGAACGTAAATATGTACAGGTAAAACGTGAACCTCCACCTGTGAAGAAAACACACAGAACAGGACATTCAGAAACTTTGCATTACTATTGCACCATGAAGTATTTTAATGCAGAAGCATCAACAAGAAAAGCGTTGTGTCCTTGTTTGGTCCAGAGATGAGGGAGGAGAACACAGTGATCAGGTTAACCCCCCCCCCCCCTCCTCACGCTCAAGTACTTCAACGCTGATTAGAAATTCAATGTGCAAGATGTCCTGCTGTTACCGTGACAACATTTCACATCCTTCATAACAAAGACCAAGCTGAAGATAGGACGCTGGCCTGGGCTGATATAACATCTCATTCTGTCTGTTCCCTCCATAATTAGCCCTTAAACGAGTGCACTGAGAGGCAGCGTTTAGTGCACAACAAACACACACCGTTCAAGTTTGGGGTCAGCAAGGTTTCTCTAAAGACATCAATATTTTCATTCTGCAAGGATGCATTAAGCAAAAGTCACAGTAAAGATATTTATAATGATTTCTATTTCAAATGAATGATGTTTTTTGAACTTTCTGAAAAATAAATCAAATTAAATAAATGCATCATGTTTCCACATTAATATTAAGTAGCACAACTTTTTTCAACATTTTCAAGTTTCAAGCCAGACTTTTTGCAAAAAACTAACATGTTTTCAGCACATCAAAATGTGTCAACAATATATTTTTCAGAAAATTTTAGTACATGCATTCTATGTCAATGTCACTTAAACCTGTTTGGAAAACTTTGGTCAATAAAAAGGGTTTTAATGCACATAAATGTGTGTCATGCGATTGATTTCGCCTAAATGTGGCATCTGAATATTTCTTGGTAATGTTCAAATGTGAATTAAATATATCTAATTTTATTATTAAATTATTTCTACTGTACTATTTTAAGAACATGACATTGCCTCTCAAACATGAAAACTGCTCCACTTTATATTTTTTTGCGATACAACAAAACTTCGAAAAGACATCAATACGCACACCATTTTGTCAGTTTTATAATGTATTAATTTTTTTAATGTATTTTCACTTTGCTGATAACAGAAGAGCACAGATGTGTGAAATCATAGTTACATAATAATAAGACATGCTTTCTAAACAGCAAATCAGCATGATTTCTGAAGACTTGAGTAATACTGAAAATTCAGCTTATTAAATACATAAAAATATAATCTAATAATATTTCACAATCTTACATGTTTTCACTGGATTTTTGATGGTGAGCAGTACTTTTGGAATTGAAAGAATAACCTGCGTTTCTTAAATTGATCAATTCAGAATAGCCAACCATCCAGTATTTTTCAAACAGATTGGCATTATTTGATCAACTTCGATATTCCAGTAGTTATGATAAATCATGCTTCTGCCCCTTGACTGGCCCCGACTTTCAAAAAACACATTCTATGCTAATTTTGCAGTGCAATTCATTTTAAAACTAATAATAAACCTTCAAACATTTAAGGAAAATTCGATTTTTCATGATATGACATTTTAATAAACTTTAATGTAGTTTTAAGTACATTTTATGCAGATTGATGTTGAGAGTAAAATCTGGGTCCTGAAGCAACACCAGTTGAGAGGCACTGCTCTAAAACGTTCTGCACCAGTCGCCCTATTTTCAACATGTCATCTGTATGAGTCACCCTAAACCAGTTGTTCCACCACAAACCACACACACACACACACACACACACACACACACACACACACACACACTCACTTCTCAGGCTTTCCAGTACTGATTCATGTAACCTTTTCCCCTATTCTTTTGGATTTGTTTCCATCCATCAACTTCTGCAAGTCTGAATACGCTAGAGAAGTGTTTTGAAATCTTTTCAGGCCAAGAACCACCTTCAGTTGAATTAAACTGGCCTTTGCAGATCTCTGAAAGAGACTTAAAAACATAAGCACAGCGAAAATAACACTTCATGTTTTGAAGTCTAACTTATACCTCATGATAACTGTATGCTCAAAACTGAGTCGAGTCAAAATCAGCCCACTCTTAAACTGTTTGAGTGTCTCAGTTTTAGCTTGCAGTCTTTTTTGCATGAGAAATAGTGGTTTGTGCAACTCAAAGAAGAAAACACTATTAAAGCTCAAGCAATAGAGCACTGCGCTAACAATGGTGAGATCACGAGTCAGATCCAGGAAATGCATAAAGAGATCAAATGCACAAATGAATGCAATGTCACATTCAATGTCAATGGATGAAAGCATAAACGTACATGTAAAACACTGCCAGTGCAGGGTGTGAGTGGACGATATCAAAATGTGGCCAATGCATGAGTCTTACCGAGGTATCAAATATATTACAATTGAGAATCAGACATAAAATAGAAAAAAGATTTGAATTTGAATTAATTGTATTTTATTATTGCTGTACATTTCCAGTGCTGTGCTGCGTAACATCTGATGGACATCTACGGAGAACCACTGCTATTAAGACCGATGGAAAGGCCATTAAAACTGAGATTTATGGTAGTCGTATGCACAAAAAGGGAAGAACAATTCAGTGAGAGATGCCAATGTGCAACACTGAAAGGAATAAATGACCAAGTAGGCAAAACCCAAAAACAAGTTCACATTTTTGCACTTCAAGTTCCATCGTCTCAAAATTAATGTTTTTTTTAATGGGTTTATGGCTAAATGCTTGCATTCGTAATACCCAGCTTGTGAATTATTTTATTTAATTTTTTTTTAACTGATGATAAGCTGACTTGAAGCTTTTTCTTTTCTTGACCATATATTTTTGGCCGAGATTTCTAAATTGCCAGTTTTGCCCTGTTTTCCTGTTGACAAGCTCTCTACATCTCTCTCTACATCTATGCATATAATAAATGTGCATATTTATATGTACACATTTTTCAGTTGACTGTTTTCTATACTCTCAGAAAAAAAGTACACCTTTTTTGAAAAAGTGTACCTTATTTACTCCTAAAAGGTATACCAGTACCTTAAAGTACACATTAGTACATCTAGTGTACATGTTAGTACCTTATATTAGTACCTTTTAAAAGGATAACATCACAGTGCCAGCTTTTGTACCTTTTTTCTGAGAGTGTGTAGATCCCACCCTCTTGTGATTGGTCGGTTGTGTTAAATGCCTGCATGCTATTGGTCAAACTAATTTCCAGTTATTACCTGCAGAATGTATGAAAACAATAGGAAAACAAAGCCAAAACCTAGACATTTTAGACAATTTAGAAATGCTAGGGAAAAAAGAGGCTGTATTTAAAAAAAGGTGGGAAACGGTGGTTATTAACAAATATGACTACAGAGGTTTTTGGGTCATTAAACATCCTCACGCTAAACAGGTAAACTCATCTACTAGAGATGTTTTTAAACCGTGGTGTATATTGACCAAACTTTAGCTTTTTACTTCTGCTAATTTAATTTGGGCTTCATAATCCATAAAAGTTGTGTTCATTTGTGAATCTTGATGAACACAATTTTAAAGAATCTTTAAAAAAGAAGCTTATTTGCGCCAATAATTCAAAAACCAATGAAAACAAATAATTTTCGGTCTTTGTTAATGCCACCTGGGTTTCCCTTTGAAAATACTTTCTTCATATCATAATACTCTTCATATCATTTGTCATATTGTGGTTCTATTTCGGTAAGAGAAATGCATGAAAATAAATAAAGCAGGAGAGCAAGTTAAAACTGTCCAGATTAATCAAACCTTGAATCTTTTTGCAAACTTGTTAATCAGAGTAGATCTCAAATCTGGCATCATTCGTTCTCTAAAGATGACGTGATTTCTGAAATATTATCAGGGAGAAGGATTCTCAGATCGCTATACGCTAGGATTTATCAGTAATATTTAATTGGGAAACGGTGATATTAAAGGGATGACTGAAGAGTTGGTGTGTTCAGGGGAAAGCAGGTGGGTTAAGCTGGCGTGGACTTTTTAACTTGCCCCAGGGGTTATAGATCTCTCTGCCTGTGGTCAGTTTCCAGCTGATACCTCCGAGATCAAAGTGGACAAAGAAATGAGTCTCGCAGCCGAACAAACACCTAACCACAGACACACCGCGTTCTCTGAGTCCGTCCAGCCCTCTGGGGTTTACCATGTGATATATGCCATTAATTACTGCTTTGATAGAGAAATCAAAACAACATCACTTACGGTTCCTTCCTTTAAGGCTGAGCTCCAGTACAGACGGACATGGACCCCCCACCACAGTAACAGTCACGGACTGTCTGACGCACGGCACACACACACTGCAGAGACACTGAAAAACTGCAAGATACCATCACAGTGCACTTCCACCAATCTTCAGGAATCATTTCTGATCCAACTCCAATTACGGGAATCACAATTTTCAACCTGTTTTAATTAATGAATTTAAATATCTAACTGATCTATATATTTGTATTAAATCATTTGTATAATTCTAAGACTTTTAAATCATTACAAATTTAATAATAAAATGTAATAAATGGCTACAAATGACGTACACATTTTTTTTATATATATATATATATATATATGTATATATATATGTGTGTGTGTGTCAAATTTGTTGAACTTTATTTCCAGACTCAAGGTCCATTAGCAAAAAACACACAATACAAAACAGTGCAAATTATATTTTTTGAAAATTGTTTCTATATCCATTTTAAAACATGTTAAAAGCTAGACAAAGAAACTAGAAACACACAAGAGGAATTTCAATATAACACAACATTCAATATAAAACATGCTTAAAAATGTCAAACTAAACGCTATTCCACTGTTTAGTGTCATAGAGATGTTATTATAGTTCTTTATTAATATTTTGAGTAAGTGTTTGTTTACTTATTTCTGTTTTCATTTTTAGTAATTTTGCAGTAATAAGTAGTTTGTTATTTTAATACTTCAAGTTAAACTAAATGAAAATGCGAAATGTTGCCTTGAAAAGTAGCTGAAATAAAGTTATCTAATACCATCTTTACATTTGAACAAAAACATGGTTTGAAAAAACAAATTATTATCTGTATAAAATAAATAAATAAATAACAATGCATAATAATAATAATATAAATAACATTAATCAATAAATAAATCAATAAAGTTGTGAATTAAATTCCATCCAATATATTTTTTTATTTAGTGAAAAACTATGTAGAAAAAAAGTATTGATCATTTTGAACTATTTAAAAATAGTATTTTACTTCTTGCTTTAAACAGTTTGAATCTACTTACTGTTTGGATGAAATTATGTTTCAAAAGGCTGAAATAATATCAGGATCATACAAGCTCTAGCACTCAGTCCTAATTGGAAGAAAGCTATTCATTTTTCAGTGTTTCTCGGGTCATTATTTGAGAAGCTTTGGGCGTCTTTCTTTCAGCTGCTGTACTGAAAGCACCAGACAGCAAGTCAGAGCCGCTGGGCCTGACCTTGAAAGACCTTCCAGATACACCCTATTCTCTCCGAGTCTCCTCAACACCAGAGATGCTCTGTTGATCCGGGATGTTGTCTGACAGGCGATGGACCATGGAGCACAGAAAACACCAGATGCTGTAACTTCAAACTAAACCGAGACTTCTTCATAAACAACGGCTGAGAGAAAGAAAGATACTGTTGAGCTAACGAAGGCTTTTGAGCCAAGTTAGGCCTTTGTTAAGCAGCGGCAAAATAATCAATTGAAGCATAATGAAATGAAAGGGCAGTTTTTGCAGTTTGGTGTCCTGGTAATTTAACACACTGCAGTTTTGAACTTTTTCCTCCTTGATCATTTACATTTTGTCATTTAGCAGACGCTTTTATCCAAAGTGACTTACAATTGACAAACTTAAAGAGGCAAACAGACAGAGGAAGTGCTCGTAATACCAAGTCTCAATCATTGTTCAAATAAGTACAAGCTAGCAAGAGAAGGAATAAATAAAGAGAAAGACAGTGTTTTTGGGGGGAAATTTAGGATGAAGTCAAGTAGTGTTGAAAGAGATGAGTTTTTAGTTGTTGCTTGAAGGTTGACAGGGATCCAGCAGTCCGGATGGGGGGGGGGAGGGTCATTCCACCGGCCAGGAACGGTGAACGAGAATGTTCTGGAGAGTGATTTTGAGCCTCTCTGTGATGGTACCACGAGGCGTCGCTCACTAGCAGATCTCAGACTTCTGGAGGGGATGTAGATTGTCATCAGTGAGTGGAAGTAGGTGGGTGCTGAGCCTGTGGTTGTTCTACATGCAAGCATCAGTGTTTTGAACTGGATGACATGTGCTCTTTTGGGCTCGTTGAAGACCAGTCGTGCCGCTGCATTCTGAATCATTTGTAGAGGTTTGATTGTGTTTGATGGAAGTCCAGCTAGAAGAGCATTGCAGTAGTCCAGTCTAGAAATGACAAGGGCCTGGACAAGAAGTTGTGCAGCATGCTCTGTCAGAAAGGGCCTGATCTTTCTGATGTTGTAAAGTGCAAACCTGCAAGATTGAGCAGTCTTTGCAATGTGCTCTTTGAAGGTCAGCTGTTCATCGAAGATTACACCAAGATTTCTGACTGAGCTTGATAGGGTAATTGTAGAAGAACCTAGCTGGATGGTGAAATCATGCTGTAGAGTCGGAGTGGCAGGGAAGACAAGGAGCTCAGTCTTTGCCAGGTTGAGATGTAGGTGATGTTCTTTCATCCAAGCCGAGATGTCCGCTAGGCAGCCTGAGATCCGTGCAGCTACCGTTGGATCATCAGGTTGAAATGAGAGAGATACAGGAAGGAGAAAGACAGGTCTGTAGTTTTATATAAGAGAAGTGTTAATGTAGGTTTTTTGAGCAGTGGGGTAACCCGAGCAAGTGGGGAAAGTGCCTGTAAAAAGGGATGTGTTGATAATGTGTGTGAGTGCTGGTAAGAGTGCGGGAGAGATTGCTTGGAGAAGGTGCGAGGGGATTGGGTCTAGAGGACATGTTGTAGGATGGCTGGAGAGCAGAAGTTTGGATACTTCCGCCTCAGTGAGGGGACAGAAGGAGAAGATGGGAGTTTGAGCAATGGATGTGGTTGGTTGGAGGTCCTGTGTGTGTGGAGGTGAGAACGGACTAATAATTGTTCTAGTTTTTTCTGTGAAGAAAGTGGCAAAGTCATCAGCTATTATAGAAGTGGTGGGAGGAGGTGAAGGGGGACAGAGAGAATTAAATGTTCTGAAGAGATTACGTGTGTCTGGAGCGCTGTAGGAGCAGAGAAAGATGAAAGCAAAGACCTATACTTACTCAGGTCTGATGGATCTTTTGATTTGCACCATTTTCTCTCTGCTGCCCTGAGTTTGGTCCGATGCTCACGAAGAACATCAGATAACCAGGAGTTAGAAGGGGCAGCTTGTGCTGGCCTGGATGAGAGAGGACAAATGTCGTCTAGTCAAGTGGTTAAAGTAGAGCATAAAGTGTACGTAGCTGCATTCACATCCAGAAATGAGAAATGGGTAAGTGAGGGAAGAGAGGAGGATACTACAGAGGAAAGATGGGAGGGAGAAAGGGAGCGTACGTTTCGTCTAAAAGTAACCGGTAGAGGGGTTGGTGGCACGCAGGTAGCAAAATGTAATTTAAATGTAATGAAGAAATGGTCGGAGATATGTAGTGGTTCTAGCAAAATGTTGCCTGCTGTACAATCGCGTGTGTAAATTAAATCAAGTTGGTTGCCTGATTTGTACGTGCTTGTAGTGGTAAGGCGTTCGAGATCAAATGAAGCAAGGACTAATGGAAGTCTGTAGCATAAGGCTTTTCTAGTTGAATGTTGAAGTCGCCAAAGACTAGGAGTGGAGTGTCATCCTCCCCGAAAGAGGACAGCAGCCCGTCCAGCTCCTCTAGGAAGGGGGCTAGAGTTTGGCCAGGAGGATGGTAAATTACCCCAATCTGGATCTGTTACAGTAATCACGTGAGATTCAAATGAGTTGTGATTGCATAGGGGAGAGTGGGTTGAGTATTTCCAATAGTTTGAAATGAGCAGACCAGTGCCCTCACCCCGGCCACCTGACGTGGGCTGTGAGAGAAAGAGAAGCTGTTAGAGAGGACGGCTGGGGTTGCTGAGTCCTTTGCACGAATCCAGGTCTCAGTCAAGCCCAAGATGCTGAGTGTGGATTGTAAAGAAAAAGCAGAAAATGAAGTCTGCTTTGTTGACAGCTGACTGACAATTCCAGAGAGCCACTGAGAAGGAGGGAGGTGCAGTAGAAGAAGTAGAGACGGGGCGCAAGTTAGCAGGATTGCGTTTCCGTCTGCGTGTGATGTAAAAACACAGATCAATAGTAAAAACAAATGAGCAGGAGTTATTTACTTAATTAGAGGTCAACGCTGTTGTGTTAGTTAAGTTAAACATGGGTGGGGGAGGACAGAGAAAGTCTGAGAAATAAGCATTTGAGGGAAATATATAAATCATATACAATTACTGCAGTTGGTTCAATATCTACTAATTAGCCAATCAGCAATCACCTACTTGGTCAGCAGCCTTGGTTAAGTATTTTTACCATTCATTTTCTCCACCTGGATAAAAAAAAATCCAATACAACAACTTTGAATCAAAAACCAGGAAAAATGGCAAAGAAAGCTGTGTACTTTACTCCAAATAACTACAATCCCACAAAGCACAGCACATGACAATTTCATGAACATTGTATGAAAAGGATTGTCTATAATATAATTTGTATTATTATTATCATTATTATTTAACACTCAAAAATGTGTATTTGATGGAGAGCTAACATTCGGTTCAATATTGTTATTTAGCATTAGTAATAAATATATTAAAAAAATATATAATTATTATTAGTAGTAGGGCTGCACTATATATGTCAATATGACTATATAATAATAATAAACTACAATACCAAAAAGCACAGCAAATTACAGAATAAAAACAAAAATAGTTTAATCTAAATTATTATTATTTTATAGTCATATTGATATATAATTAGTGCAGTCCTACAAATAATAATAATAATTACTACTACTAATACTAAATAAAAACAATTAACCAAATGTTAGATCACTGTCAAACTAAAAAAACTACAATAATAATAATAATTTAATTTTACAATGCAACTGTAATAATACAATATGAATATTTATGTCTGTCTTAATATCTTTGTAAATGCTTCTTAAATGGTTTATAAATGCTCCTCATTACAGGTTTGGTGGCCGGTTGTTTTGACTAGCCTTACAAGTTAGTCATGTATTGTTTTATTTAAAACTTTAAGTCAGTTATATAAAAGCTTAGATTGATCTCATTTGAATGTAAAAAGTAAGACTGATTACTCTGATTAACTGCTAGATGATCAGACTAGTTTTTGACAGTCTTAACAGTGACGGTTTTTATTTAATTGTCTTCTCAAATGCATGTTAAGCCATATACGGCACAAACTGTACACAGTATTGAAACATACTCTGAACATAACCTAATTCTGTCAGTGTTGTAATGTTTGACATTTTCACACCAAAAGTTCAGTTGTATTTGTTCATTTTTTTGGCACAAGGAGAAGAAACATTGATTCATGTACAGCACAGACTCTCGTTAGTGTTGTAACTTCGACTGACTTTACACAACAGGGTTTTTTTAGATCGTCTTTCTCACTTTGTAAGGGGAAGAATCGCAGCTCATAGAGAGAGTGGATTATTCCACACCCACAGAGAATACAGAATATTATTAGTCTCCATAGAAACACCGCATGACTTGAACGTTTCCACAGATTGTGTGGTCAGTTTTGTGTGTTTCAGGTCAGTATTTTGTCAGAGAGCTGTATGAAATCTGCCAGATGCTGTGTGTTTGTTGACGTTAAGCCTGACGCGGTTATTGCGTAATGTCAGAGTTTAAAAAGAGTATTAAAAAGAGTTGCAAAATAGTGTGTGTGGTGTATTCCAGTGTGTCTATATCCAGCATCCAGAAGCTAAACTCTGTGTTTTAATATAAAACTATAGAGTACAACAGACTGGTTTTCCCCTGAAATAAAAAACTCAATGCTTTAACTTTTGAAAATGAAGAAATTAAGACATAAATATCAGTATTGTAATTTCTCAGTTGTATTGTAAATATATTGTAAATAAATAAGTATTATAATTTGTATACGTTATTATTATTATTTATTTAATCACATTTATACATTTTGTAATACATTTTTTTAAGTGTTATTGCAAATGCAATAATAATAATACAGATATTTAATATAATAATATTTAATATAGTACTACTACTAATAATAATAAATACATATTTAATATAAGAATAATCAAAATTATTTAATATAGTCCTATTACTACTAATAATAATAATAAATATTGATATAATAATAATATAAGTAATAGTAATAACGACAACAACAAATTGGCAAAAAAGTGATTTACCAAGGTGACCTTAATAACAATAATAATAATTAATGATTTAGTTATCTTGATATATAATCACTGTTTTGCCAAATTGTGCAGCCCTACAAACAAGCACAACAAACCTGGAATTTATAAATAAATAATATATACATACATACATACATACATAAATCACATAAAAAATTAAAACAATTCTTTAAGTTTAGTTTATTTTTTAAATTAATTTAATCATAATTATTTTTATTATTTATAAAGTAAATCATAATTTTATTAGAAATATCGCAATCTGATTTCCTCCGAATCGTGCTGTCTTGGGCTATACTGCACAGTTAGTTTTCAAAGGCCACCGAACATGTTCTCCAAAGTGCCTTCATCAAAAATCAGAGTCGCTCTATTATTCTGTGAGAGCAAGGCATCATTTCATGGTTCCCATTAGGCTACACTCAAACGTGAGCGTGTTCTGTGATCTCTGAAGACTGTGGCTTAATTGCCTCTGAAGTAAACGGCACAGCGTCATGCTTCAGCACTGATCAGATGATCACTATAACCTCTGGGGCTTTCAGACCCGACCGGAGATCAGACACAAACCGACAAATCCCACCGCTGAGGATACAAACGCTGAACAAAGTTGCTGATTTACAGCGATAAGAGCAAATCTGTGAGTGACATGATGCAGCACAGGAACACAACTACTGTATTATTCACTGTTACTGGTCAAATATTCCTTTGAATCCATGGTTAATACTGGGAGACTGAGGAAAGGATGATCAAGATAAAGCAGCAGAGAACAAGCTACAGACAGGATAAACAAAGACAGGCAACAACATGGAGAGATAAGAGAGAGAAAGAAAGACAAATAGGAATAGACTGTGGCCTACTTGCCCTCATGCCGCCTAGCTAGTGGACACTGGTACACAATAACACACAGGTGACACCTATCTAGTGCAGACACGCTTCCCTCGGCCAGAAACCCAGACAACACAAACCAGATGAAAGTATAAAGACTTTAATACCTCATGTTAACGTGAAATCAAAATCGACTCTCTTATTGTTCAAAAGTTTCAGGGTAAGAATTATTTTTTAAAGAAATTAATACTTTTATTCAGCAAGGACGCATTAAATTGATCAAAAGTGACAGTAAGACACTTGTAATTATTAAATATAATTACAAAACAATTCTGTTTCAAACAAATGCTGTTTTCTGAACTTTCTATTCATTCTATAAAGAATCCTAAAAAAAATTAAAATAAGAATTCACAAACATAATCAACATATTTGACCTCTGCACCACAAAACCAGTCATAAGGGTCCATTTTTCAAAACTGAGAATCTGAGGGTGTAAAAAAATCAAAATATTGACAAAATCACCTTTAAAGTTGTCCAAATGAAGTTCTTAACAATGTATATTACTAATCAAAAATTAAGTTTTGATATATTTACAGTAGGAAATTTACAAAATATTTTCATGGAACATGATCTTCACTTAATATCCTAATAATTTTTGGCATAAAAGAAAAATCACTAATTTTGACACATACCATGTATTTTTGGCTATTGCTACAAATATACCCCAGCGACTTAAAACTGCTTTTTATGGACCAGGGTCACAAATTATAATGATTTTTGAAGGATCATGTGAGACTGAAGACTGGATAATGACTGAAAATCTTTGCATCACAGAAATAAATTACGGTAACACTTTAATTGAAGGTGTCATAATAAAGAGTAATTAATTAAGTACTTAGTAGTAGCTGTTGTATTTACATGAAACAAAATGTACTTACCATGTAACTAAGTTATGGAACAGCCTGTAATTACAGTTTATAATTATGTAGATATAATAGGCAGCTACTGTTACACATATGTAAAAGACTGAGTCTGTTACATAGCTACTTGTACACTTAAGTACAATCTTGATCCACTTTATTTTAAGCAGCTTATGTTTGTGTAATATTATGTGATTAGAAAGGTATTACATGTATTTAAGCTGTGTACTGGTGGGTTAAATCAAACTAATGTGCAGCTGGATAAGATCTACAGTATAGATTCACATGAAGTACACTTAAGTACAATCTTGATACACTTTTTATTTAAAGTAGCTTATGTTTGTGTACTTACATTTATAATAACGTCTGCGACACATATGTAACAATCTTTACATATGTACAACATACATGTGTAACAGTAGCTGCCTATTACATGTACTTAATTACAAACTGTAAGTAAAGGCTGTTCCATAACTTAGTTATGTAGTAAATTGTACAAATATTTCAGTGCTACTGTTTTTACTGTATTTTTAAGCCAATAAATTCTGCCTCGGTGAGCTTAAGAGGCTTTTCAGAAATTGAAACCCGACCCCAAACTTTTGAACAGTACTGTACTTTATAAATGTCCCTTATTATGAACGATTCATCAGTGCACATTATTCCAAAGAAAAAATGTCTACTTTATCCAAATATAATAACTTGTTCTGCCTCTCAAATAACGTTCCCTACTTTTCAACCACATAATTCATTTTGATAAGTAACGTCCACTTTTCAGCATCCAATCAATTCAAGTCCCATCCTACATCTTTTCTTAATGCATATCCTGTTTCATACAGAAATGCATCATATTATGAAAGTAAAATGAACTTTTAATGCATTTTAATACCATTAAAAAAGTCCCTACTACCTGACAGATATCCCTGCAATAGGCTTCCTGCAGTAAAATAGCAAATCATGCCCTGACAAAAACAAGATTTCTCAACACCGCTGATTCTCACATGCTCTCGCAGAAGCGCGCCAGTGTGCTCGGTTTCTCCTGGTTGCGTCGTTGTCTGAACCAGCGTTGGATGGTCCTCACGTCCCAGTCCAGCTGCTTGGACAGACCCTCTAACCTCTTCTCATCGGGGTGCTGGAAGACACAGCAGACAGAAGCGTGTCACAGTCAGAGATCCGCCAAAGTCAGAGCACAAACAAACCGCCTCAATGTGGATTTAACAGCTTGAAACATTCACTCGGTGCACATTTAAAACTGATGTCTTATGCACCATCTGCACGCACGAGCGTAGTCATGCTGCGCAGGCATGCTGTAATGTATGGAGTACTGGGTTTCTATTGTGAATGAACCAATCGTTCATATTAACAAAGCATTCGCAGTCACGTCCTTGCACTAATTCACGATTTCCTCCTTTCTAGGCACGTTTCATTGATTTCACCGAACCCCTTTGAACTTGTCTGAATGACTCAGAATGGCATTGCATTGACAAACGAGGATCTGCTGACGTTCATTCAGTTCACAAGTTAATTCAGTGAAACAAGGAGCGTTAGGACAACCAGAGCAGAGTTTGGCACAAAACAGCTTTTACAGGGGTGCAAAATAATCTGTATAAATGGCTGATGATTATACACTATTAGAATGACGTCTATTGCGAGCATAATAGTTAAATTATTATCCAATAATCCAAGAAAAAATGTACAATAACTTTCACTGGGCCGGACTCATTTCAAAAGGTTCCTTTGTGTTTACCTCTAAAGGGTGCATGTAAATACCTTAAAGGTATGTATTAGTAACTCAAATGTACATATTAGAAACTAAATGGTATATATTTGTAGCTTTTAAAAGAGTTGCGTCTGTACCTTTTTATCTGAGAGTGCAGCACTATTAAAGGACATTACTGAAAATCAGCAAGTCATTCATAAGATAGATTTTCTACTTGATTATGATTTGTTATCGTAGCATTTAGCAATCAAATATTTTACACACACACACACACACACACACACACACACACATATATATATATATATATATATATTTATATATCTATACACACACACACACACACACACACACACACACACACACAATAAGGTTGCATTAATTATATCTAATGTTAATAATACAGGATGTATTAATAATTCTATATAATGCAAAATTAATCATTGCATTTGTTATAAACAATTCATTTGTTATTAAAATTCAAATTAGTTGAATTTTGCACGGTTAGTTCATGTTAGGTCAAGTCCCTGAAATAACACTATGATAATGTTTTTTAGATTTTTGATTAGTAAACGTTTGAAATGAACATTATACAAATTTTAATAAAAGCTTTAGAAAGCTCTAGATGCTTTTCAAGATTCAAGATTTTCTTTTTGTCACATACACTGTTCTACACAGAAAATAACCTGCAGTGAAATGAAAATAAACTCTTTTTCATTAGATACATTTTTTTAAATGTCTTAATTTATTTTTTATTATTATTATTATTAAATCAGGATAATATATGGTCATTACAGCAAAATAAATCCCTCCAGGATTAATTTTTTGAAGAAATGTTCAGAATAGAAAATGATTTTACCCTCAATGAATATCTACTATTTTTATACTAACAATAACAGCCCCAAGACTGATGTCCATCACTAATGGATTTCATCCAAACTCAATCAGTTTCAGATTAGACGGTTGTATCTGCAAACATGCAGCTAGATGAGCTTCGTCCGGAGGTCTCTCTGTCTCTCCGCATCGCTCCGTTTCAGGCAGGAGCTGTCTTTTTATTCTTAAAGCGTGTCTGGATCTCGTGTGTTTGAGAATCTGAACATTTGTCAAGGAAACTTAGTTCTGTTGTGGTTAAAAATAGTGGCGATGTGTTCTGATAAAGCCACACACGTCAAAGAGCCACGCTTTCGCTCTGAGACCGTCTCTCTACACTGTCTTCACCATCAACAGCACTCAACAGGTGAAACATTATTCATCTTTTACATGGCCACCGCTGCTCTGCTTTAGTTCAGAAGATTCAACTCTGTCAGCCTCGTTCCCAAATGAACATCAGTAATGACTGATTCAACTCAACACTCTCACAGTACCATAGTGAATGAAGGAATAGTTCTGTTCACTTACACTAATGTGATTCGCTGTAATCGTTTCAGTGTCTGTGAGAAGCGCTTCAGTTTGATTCAGAATCAGGTTTTAATCACGCTCGCATAATTGAACAATTCTTTATAGATACATGGCTGATAATTTTTTTTTCAACATCATGATTAATTTCAGCACCAGCAAGACTATTTTTTAATTGTTCTTTGAATACTACATTGGACAATTTATTATTAACAATAATATATTTTAATATAATTTATTTATGTGCGTCTTTTCGTCATGTATTCAGTCATGTGCTCCTTTTCATGTCATGTGACCTCTTGTTCCCGCCTGTTTCTCTGTTCTCTCATTAGCACATTTATATTATCTTATTTAGAATTCTGTTTTCACATTGGTTGTTTGTCATGTGACCTCCTGTTTCTCTGTTCTCTCATTAGTAATGTTCATTTATCTTATTTAGAATTCTGTTTTCTCATTGGTTGTTTATGTCATGTGACCTGTCTCTGTTCTCTCATTAGCACATTTATCTTATTATCTTGTTTATAATTTCTGTTTTCTCATTGGCTGTTTATGTCATGTGACCTCTTGTTTATCTGTTCTCTCATTAGTAATGTTCATTTTATCTTATCTTATTTAGAATTTCTGTTTTCTCATTGGTTGTTTATGTCATGTGATTAATCCATGGTCTTGAATTGAAGCCCTCATGTTTGCCATGTTATTTGTTGCATGTATGCAGTTCAATGTTATTGTTTATAGTCAAGCTCATAGTTTGTTTTGTTTCAGGTCTTGGATTTAATTCATAATTAATGTTTTTGGATTATCGCTGTTGTAAATGACTTCACCGAAGTTCTCTATGTTATCGTCTGTTTCATGTGAGCATCATTTCACCTACAGTAGGTGAGGTACAGTATTAATGCACAAACACAGCCTGTTCGTCTTCCAGTGATCGTTCACTGTTGTTCTAAACCGATAGTAATTTTGTTTCTTCTGTTAACCACTAATGAGGGTAAGAAATAATGACAATTTTAATTTTTGGGTGAACTGTCCCTTTAAATACAACTTAAACAGGCAGGATAAAAAATGGACGAATATCAGATCATTACACCTCGTAAATGCAGCCTAAAAGACCTGTCACTGTCTATTATGCCATTAATATAAATGAAACGACAACATTGACAAGATAAAACACTCTTCTTTCGGCTGGATAACTTTGGTAGCTCAACAAGACATTTCAATCTAAAACCGAAGGAAAATGATCAGCTTATAGGATTTACAGGCCATTACTGACACATTATATTTAAAGTTTCAAGTTTTTAACATTAATTACATGTCTAGCTGGTGTTTTATTACTTTTAATACTTCACATGACTATTTTCCACCCGATGGCACCATTTTCTAAGGTCTGGCCTTTGGAGCTAATTATTTGATATATTTTTCCCGTTTTCTGTTTCTGCTGAAAAAAGACCAATTGAAATATAATTATAATTGTTTGGGTGTGTTGGTATGGAGAAATTAGTGCGTGAATGGATTTATGTATTTTTATTCTGACACTGCTCAAAACAATTATGCAAAATTACGTTTGTTTCTAATTATCCCAAAAAAATGAGAATAAGGAAAGTATAGCGTTTAGAATACAGAAAATTATTTTTTCTTCATAAACAGCAGTGATATTATTTAAACTAGCATTTAAAGGGTTAAAATCTTGAAAATGAAAGAGTTTTTTGTAGTTATGAACATAACTGATGTTGCTAAAAAAATCTGTCAGGGAAAGCAGGAAAATATATTATTTTCCTGTAAGGACCTGTAAGTGTTATATTGATGCACACAGGTTAATGATAATAATAATGCAGTAAAAACACCACTATTTTAACAGAGAAACACTTGAAGGTGTTAATGTTTATATTAATGCACATATCTATTCAGCACATTAGTTGCTGCTGTCCTGCTGAAACGGGCTTACTACATTTGTGTGATAGCCCTATTTTATCAAACCGCTGTTCCTGCATTTATAACAGCAGTAAACGGTGATTTCCTCAGCCTCCTGAAGAAATAAATCCTCTTTAACTGTGGTAAGAAACACGCTCTTTACCTTGGTGATGGCAGTGAAGACCTTCTCCAGAATGGCGTTGGGCTGAGCTTTCTGCGGCCCGTTGGCCTGGATTTTCAGACCTAGAGCACATGGCCTTGCAATAAACCTAAAACAAGCAATAACAAAGAACGCTTTATTAGATTTATATCTTGTAATATCAATGCCTGCTAACTTAATGCAGAAGGTCTGACAGGCTGCATTAAAAATCAATATTCAAAGGGAACCTCTGAGGTAAAACCACAGAAATCCTCCTGTGTGCAATCACTGCGGACGTCTTGTCAAATCTCAGAGCCGGCGTGTTAAACCGCACAGGCCAGCTGAACGCATTTGGCTTCTCTGCAGCTGACTGCATGCTGCTTCTGCGAAGGTCTGATAAACATCGGCGCATTAGGAAACACACAGCGAGACTGTATTATGGTATTGTTATGCTAATGTGACTCTATCTTGACGATCTGATAATGAGAACGTTAAAAAGGAACAACCAGAAGAAACATTTCATGGGTCATTGCTACTATGCAGTATATTTTCATATCCTCGTCTTAATCTAAATACCAAACCCACTGTTTATGAAAGTCATATTTTGTTTATTACAATAGCAAAATATTTAACATGGCAATAGTGCTTATTTGTTAATAATTTCATAGATTCTTCTCTTTACAACCTGTTCCCAAAAATATGTTCCAATAACATTTTGTTGTTTGTTCCCAATATTTATACAAATATTATTTCTGAATGTTCTCTGAACTCAATCTAGCAGTGGCTAACTTTAACTCTTTATTTACATTCTGTTCATTCTCTAGTAGTTGTGTAAATAGCTATAATTAATAAAGTTGAAGTGTCTTTGCTTGATCAGAGCATTTGTGACCCTGGAGCACAAAAGCAGTCTTAAGTCGCTGAGGTATATTTGTAGCAATAGCCAACAATACATTGTATGGGTCAAAATTATAGATTTTTATTTTATGCCAAAAATCATTAGGATATTCCTTCACTAGGAAGTAAAGATAATGTTCCATGAAGATATCTTGTAAATTGATTACTGTAAATATATTAAAACGTAATTTTTAATTAGTAATATGCATTGCTAAGAACTTCATTTGGACAACTTTTAAGGCGATTTTCTCAATATTTTGATTTTTTTTCACCCTCAGATTCCAGGTTTTCAAATAGCTTTATCTCAACCAAATATTGTCCCATCATAACACACTATACATCAATGTAAATCTTATTTATTCAGCTTTTATATGATGTATAAATCTCAATTTATGAGATTTAACACTTCAGACTGGTTTTGTGGTCCAGGGTCACATATTTCTAAAAGTCTGATTTACACTTTTATATAATGAGCATTTTTTTGTTTTTCAACAGGTGCTTCAAAACAGAAATGGCTAAGATTTATTTTTTAATTGTTATTTTAATTAACAATATATTAAAGTATTTAATTAAAAACCTTTAATTATTTAAAATTATTATTTTAATTCAGCAAGGCTGCTTTAAATTGCTACTGCTCAGAAATGTTAATTAAGGCATGTACAAAATATTTCTAATTCAAATAAATTGTTATTTTGAACTTTGTATTTATCAAAAATATTAAGTATAAATAAAACAATATTTTCAACACTGATAATCAGCCCATTAAAATGATTTGTGAAGGATCATGTGACACTGAAGACATGAGTAATGCTGCTACATTTGAATAGAAAACTGTTATTTTATATTGTAATAATATTTCACAATATTATTGTTTTTAACTCTATTTTTAATCAAATAAATGCAGTCTTGGTAAACACAAATACACCTCAAAGCTTCGAGATGAACCGGCCTCGCGTCTGGGAAAGTAAGATGTCACAAGTACGGACATGGAGGTGACAGCAGACAGTTCTAATGAGCCTTTGCCACTTAATTAATAATCTCATCCAATTAAGAGCCCTCACACGATGAAAATGTGTGCAGAAAATGCTGTAGAAATGATGAAGCTCTGCGATAAGGTTATGGGCAGCTGGATTGATTTGCAGCTTTTGTGGGGCTGAAATGCCATAAATGTGCTGTTGCTCATCATAAAACTGTACAGCGATTGTGCAACGCAGGAGGATGTTTGTACTTCAGATAATGTGTCCTCTTTGCACAGAGGAAGTCAAGTGATGCTACAGTGAAGACCACGAGAGCTTTTATCAAGATGTTTCGGTTGAATGCTTTTTATTATTTTGCAATGCTTTGTTATATGTAAACTCATATCCAACGGTTTCAGCCGGTCCGAAGCGCCTATTAAACTTATACACTAACTCTGATAATAAAATATGTTTCCTCCCTAGACACAATCCCAGAGGAGACCCTGACAGTATATTTCCCCTTCAAACTATGAGAGATCTGAAGACCTCTGTCAGATGAAGGTGAAGAGCAGATGGTCTGTGGCGTACATAAACACAAAACCTGACACTGCGCAGTCCCGCAGGGAATACGTCTAAACTGCTGCTTTTGTGACATTGAAAGGCAACACATTTTCAGATGTTCAAACTCATAATAGCACAAAATTAAAGTCTACGTTTCAGCATGATATCAAGTGCACTGACTGGTTTTATCATCTAATCTCAAGCACATGGCAGCAATATAGGGGAGACCGGGGCTAGTTGTCACACGGGGAAGAAGCTATATGTCTGTTACTAGTCAAAAAGCTGGGTTCTCTGGCAGTGGTTTGGTATGTTGGATGCAAGCCTAATACTGGTTCTGTAAAATAAATCAAAACAAATCAAAATTTAAAATTTTATTATTTTGACTGTTCAAAAAGATTTGGGTTCATCTCCCACTTACATTTTTGTCTCACTTTTATCCATTGATGATGACTTATGTTTCAACAACATAAGGTGCACAAATAATCAGTCCAATATTCAATATAAATATATTTATAAATATAAATAAGAATTACAAATTTTATTTTGAATATTCTGATTGTTTTTATTTTATTTTATTTTTTTTACTAGCTACTAGCATCACCTACTTAAAATGAAGGAAATTATGTTAAAATCTCAAATAATATATTTTCAATTCACATTAGCTGACATCACAGCTGGACAAAAAATATGAGCATTTTTACCTAATTTATAATTACCTATATATACAAAAACTGCAAGGTTGTATTAAATTGACTAAACTGACAGTAAAGATGCTTGTAATATAAAAAATATATATAATATTGATACATTAATAATATTATAATAACATGAATGTTTCTTTTTCTAAATATTTCTATTTCAGAACAATGCTGTTCTTTTGAACTTTCTTTTAATCAAAGAATCCTGAAAAAATCACAAACAAATCATTATATTTGTTATTATAAAAAATATTTTCACAATATTGCTATTTTTTACTGTATTTTAGAATAAATAAATGCAGCCTTGTAGAGTATAAGAGACTTTAATATATATACATGTTTTTATTTTTATTGTTATTATACGTCAGTGTAGATATGGCTGAAAAAGATGTTTACATGCTCCACAGCTGTTGAAATATTCCTGTATAGATATAATCAGTCAGGAATTCAGCAGTGTGATGAACAGCTAAATGTAGGTCAAGAGACTCTTAAAAATGTAGGCCATGACGTTTCTTTCAAATGTTTGTAAATATTTTAAATAAGATTATCCAAAACTCAGATTAATACAAGCATATAACCCCATAATACAAGCATATGGCCAGTCACCTTGGAAGGGTTTCTAGAACACTGTCTTAAGGCTTACTGAAGGTAACATATTAAACTCAATTTTGCGCTTCATGGAGTAATTGTTTGACTGTTTTGTGGTAAAAATGACAGGTTCCTTTGTGACAACTTACCCCATACAGTAGCGTGACAACATGCCCCTGTGTTGGGAGCCAGTGGAGATTCTCAAACTTCAGATTTGGTATAAAAACACAAATAGATGGAATACCTAAGAATGATCTACACAACAAAGAGAGGCTCTGACCTACTTTCATCATCGGTATTATTATTCTAGAAGATATTGGGATCCTGTCATTGTCCTAATTCATACAAAGCTTCAGTGACAATGCGAAGGAACACAAACCTGTCCCATCATCATCATCATCAGCTGAGGATGAACCCTGAGCGCAGTGATTATGGTGATGATGCTGGTGATGATGCTGATGATGATGATGAAGAAGATGTGACACGTACCTCTCAAAGACCAGCCGGATCATAAACATGCAGAATGCTAAAGGACACGCCAGATACAGATCCTCGGCTTGTGGAAAGGTGGACTCGTCTGTGTTTTTCAAGTCAGCCCAGGTTACGTTGTGCGGGAGCCAGAACCTCTCGTTCCAGAACCACGCCAGGATCCCTGCCATTTCCAGCGGATCTGAAGTCTCGACGCCCGCGCTGATGTGCAGTCAATGGCCGATGCGGCTTGCGACGCTCTTTCACGGCTGATCTTTGCAGGTCCAGTGTGATCTGTGATGATGATGATGATGGAAGAGGGGTGTGCACCGCCCGTTTGTGCTGTGAGGCTCCGCTCTCTCCAATGTAGGGAAGTAGAGCGCGCTCCTCCTCCGCGACGCTGATTGGTCCGTGCGCTTGTCAATCATAAAAGCGTCGCTTAAAGGAACAGTTCGGGGGGGGGGGGGGGGGGGGGGGAATGATATTCCTCTGTCATTATTTACTGACCCTCATTATGAACCAAAATGCACTTGTAACACACAATATCAATTTTTAATTTTAAAAAATTGATACAATAATAAAAAAATGTCTGTTTATTTTTTTATTTATAGCTTTGTAATTTCAATGCTGCAACTTGAACGAGTTTCAGTCAGTTGTCAAAGCATATTTGTCATTTTCGTATTGTTCTATTTTTATTTAATATGCATATTTTATGCAGTTTATTTTAATTAACAAAAATGATTCAAAGAGTTTCAGTTACTAGCAATAGTTATAGTTTTAGTTTTCTATTTATTCAATGTTTTACTACTGTATTCTAACAAAGCAATCAATGTTCATCTGTACAGTACATTTTCATCTGTGATTTTGAATGAGTATTAATGTGTTACTAATAATGTATTATTACTTATTTAGTTAATTAATGTTTGTTTGTTTTATTAGCAATTCTGATTTTCTCCTCGCGTGTAATTAAGCACTTTTTGTTGTATTTGTTTGGCTTCTTATAAAATAAAAGCACAGAACAGGGCCACGTGTAGCTGCCAAATCTTATGAAAGAGCGCCATCTGCTGGTCGACGGATGGTTTTTCCAGGTGCTACTGCAGTGCTGGCCTTTTTGCTTTTAGGCTACTAGTTTCACAGAGGTGAATACAAATAGAGATTATTATCGTAAATTATATATCAATTCTTGTTTTTTATACACATAGGCAAAATTATCAAGCTTCGACTTTAAAAAAAAAATCCTTTATGGAGATTTCTTAACGGTTGTTTGTTGGCTATTATACATTGTGGGAAAAATGCAAGGGTATTTTACAAGGGTATTACAGTGTAGTCGTGTGTGTGTGTATGTGTGTGTGTGTGTGTGTGTGTCTCTCTCTCTCTCTGTGTGTGTGTGTGTGTGTCTCTCTCTCTCTCTCTCTCTCTCTCTGTGTGTGTGTGTGTGTGTCTCTCTCTCTCTGTGTGTGTGTGTGTGTGTCTCTCTCTCCCTCTCTCTGTGTGTGTGTGTGTGTGTGTGTGTGTGTGTGTGTCTCTCTCTCTCTCTCTCTCTCTGTGTGTGTGTGTGTGTGTGTGTGTGTGTGTGTGTGTCTCTCTCTCTCTCTCTCTCGGTCTCTCTGTGTATATGTGTGTCTCTCTCTCTCTGTGTGTGTCTCTATCTCTCTCTCTCTCTGTGTGTGTGTGTGTGTGTGTGTGTCTCTCTCTCTCTCTCTCTCTGTGTGTGTGTGTGTGTGTGTGTGTCTCTCTCTCTCTCTCTCTCTCTCTCTCTCTCTGTGTGTGTGTCTCTCTCTCCCTCTCTCTCTGTGTGTGTGTGTGTGTGTGTCTCTCTCTCTCTCTCTCTCTCTCTCTCTCTGTCTCTCTGTGTGTGTCTCTCTCTCTCTCTCTCTCTCTCTCCTCTCTCTCTCTCTCTCTCTCTCTCTCTCTCTCTCTCTGTGTGTGTGTGTGCGTGCGTTAATATCTATAAATAAAGCCTTTGCATCATCACGCCTAAAATGAAAATTCATGAGAAAAGATTTAGTTTTAGTAGGATTCAAAATCTATGTCCTTCCAACTTGTAACACAGCATACTATGGTTGAGAAATAGGACTATGAACACGTGACACGTTTATGTTTATTTTTTGCGCGTACACGTTGGCAGGTGTTCGGTCATCTCAGATCTTCGTAAGGGCTGGATCCAGACTGAAGCTTCTGTAATTCCGTCCTCTCGGGATGCCCATCCCGTGGCTGAAACAGAAACAAAGCAGGAGTTTAGAATATTAAAAAAGCATAAATATATAAATAATAGGGGCTTAGGCTAGTAGAAAGCATAAATAAATAAATAAATCTAACTAACGTGACTAGATGCGCCAACGACGGTCAAACAACGTCACCACGGCCGAATTAATATTCATGAGCTACTTAATATCCAATCTTTTACGCTATTTGTATGATTGTCTCATACTTTTTTCTTTTTTTTTCTTTTTTCATTATTATGAATTATCTTATTTCTTGTATCAAAATTGTACTATATGTTCTCATATTGTACATATTGTATTCTATGTTCAATATTTTTCTATACAATATGTTGGAATGACTGCTGATATGTTCATTGGCTGTAATATGACTGACATTTAATAATAATAATAATAATAATAATAATAATAATAATAATAATAATAAAGAGCTGCTTAATATCAGTGCGCTGCGCTGGAGTGACATCCGCGCGCAGTAATGAATATTCATGAGCTGAGCCCTCGCTGTAGTAGGATTCGCGATGTCTCTCTCCGGATGTGTTCATCGCAGGCGGTAGTGATCCAGCAGCACCAGCAGCAGCAGCAGCAGCAGCGGCAGCAGCAACGCTGAGGTGAGCGAGTGAGAGCGACTCTCTCAGCAGCATCATGGCGGAGCAGAGCGACTCCCCGGCGGCCGTCCAAACCGCGCAGCCGGCGCTCACCACCAGCTGGCCCATTGTCAAGGAGGCGTACGAGCTCCAGGAGGTGATCGGTGGGTAGTTGCAGATGGATTTCAGCTTGTCAGAGGCTGCGGGTTGTTGCTTTGATTTGGGCCTACCGGCTTTTTCCCATATGATGACAGCAATGCAATGCGGATATGACAAGAGAAGCTTCCTATATTATGTTTTGGAGGTATTAGATGACAGTGCACATGTTATTATGAGTGATGATGCTTCATAATAGCACGTGTCCAGTGAGACATCAGGCTACTGTGACGTTTACAGCAAATGTGTTGGTATTATACACAGGGAAGGTATTTTTGGCCAAAAAAGTGCAACCAAGTTTTAGGGGTTAGAAGTTGATGCATTGCGCTGGCTGGCGGATATTTAACCAAGCACTAATAACAGTGATAACAAGAGTCGTTGTTATGATTTATATAGCTTATTATTCATATTCCGAGTGTGTAGTGCATGTGTGCATCTTATCTGCACGTGCACGCCTTCCTTCGCACTGTGTGAGATTCAAAGGTGTAATTTGCTGCATGCGACGCGTCCGCGCTCGTCTCGCGACACCCTCTGCTGCTCAGATTGAGCACTTCTCGTTTCTTACAAGTGTGTTTAGTCATTTTGTTCATCCAGAAAGTTCTTCGCAAAGATATGAACAGCAATTTTGAGAAATTTTATTACAATGACACATTTATAAATATCACTTAATCACAAGTGGAGTTCTTATAACACACTGATTTATTAATGTACATATGTTATGTTTATGCTTCATAAAACACTGACAAATGAACACATTATTTTTTATTCTAATTTATATGTATATTTTATATTATACAGCACACACAGTGCACATATTAACCCTGTAATGCCAGACACATTAAATAATAGTAGTCAGAATCTAATTAAAAAATAACTATTTATTTAAACTTCACACTAAATATATTCTAAGAAAAAAAAATACTCAAGATAAAAAAATCAATTATATTCAGAGGCCCAAATGGAGCAAATAAATGCTATTTCGTGCAGATGCTGATATTTGTATGGCCATAAATTAAGATAAAATTCTGAAAGCTTGTATTGTGAATTAATAAGATCTTTATTACAGTATAGCAGATTACTCACTCAAAATCATATAAATATCAGCTGTCACTCCATATCTCCCAATAATGTGTCTTAGTAAGATGATAAATCATATGGTCAAAGCTCTGTAATATAATGCCATAATGATTGAGAGATAAACAATTAAATGTTCCTCAAAAGAATGATGATCATATTTAATACTTACATTTGAACATTATTTTTCTAAAAAATGATGTCTGGATAATCAAGTAAACCAAAGTTGCTGCTTCAGTCCAGCAAGCGTTCATCTTGAAATATTATAAAAGTCATTCTTATGTTCACTTTATAAAACTGCTTAAAGATAATAACAAACGATCATGCAGTTGTGGGTGTGTAGTTTATGCAGACCTGCTTATGGGCTTTTTTTGGTAAACATCAAGATGGTTTCAAATGTCTACGAATTTTCATAACTTTTTTTCTCTATTTGTAAAAACCTTTTTGCCTCACTTGTGGAATGGTTAATATAAGGCCTGCATGAAGCATGCATAATAATTATAGCGAAAAAGACTGTTTGCAGGATGTCAACTTTCCAAATAATGATTGAATTGTAATTGTATGAATGAAGTAAATTTTTTTCATTCATTGACATTTCGCTGCATTCTCAAATTGAGTCGTCTGTTACTGATGGACCCACTGCCTGCAGATATGCGGGTCCCAAAGTAAATAAAGGAAGAAACACAGAAGGCCCTCTTCATGACTGAGAGATGTGTGTTGAAGCAGTATGCTATCAGCTCAGATAAGAGTTCGCATTACCGGACAGCTTCTCTATAGTTTCTTGTGCACACATCGCTGCGGTGCGAGGTCAGGACCCCCGTCTTTATCTGTCAGCCGCAATTGGCAGAGTGTCACACACTCTTACGCTGTGAATAGCAGCACTGCGTTTGTGTTTGTGCGTGTGTGTTTACAGTCACATATGTGACGTGTCATATGTGAATCAACAATTGGCTATTAGTGTATTATGTTTTATGCAGTAATTATTGAGCAAATGTGGAATATTTTCAAACAGACTTAGTGAAATTGCACAACTCCTTTTCAAATACATTAGAATAGATTGATTGTTGTCAGTATTACACTGTCTATTTTATTATGTAGACACAATATAAGCATGAAAAAATATGAGCAGAATGTATGTAATACTTTTATTCAGCAAAAACGCATTACATTGATCAAAAGCAACACTAATACATTCAAAATGTTACAAAATATGTATGTTTTTTACATAATTTTTTTTTTTTACTTTCCATTCATCAAAGAATCCTGAAAAAATACACTATCACAGTTTCTGCAAAAATATTAAACCACGCTGTTTTTACATTGACAATAAGAAATGAGCATCAAATCAGTATATTAGTATGATTTCTGAAGGATCATGTGACACTGAAGACTGGAGTAATGATGCTGAAAATACAGCTTTGCATCAGAGGAATAAATTACATTTTAATATATATATTACAATAGAAAACCGTAATTTGAAATTGTAATAATATTTCACAGTATTACTGTTTTTACTGTAAATTTTATCAAGGACTTACAGCACATTGATAAAAAAAATCGTATTGACCACAAACATTTGAATGGTACTGTATATAAAATATTAAATGTGACCCTGGAGCACAAAAGCAGTCTTAAGTCGCTGGAGTATATTTGTAGCAATAGTCAACAATACATCGTATGGGTCAAAATGCCAAAAATCATTAGGACATTAAATAAAGAGCATGTTCAATGAAGGTATTTTGTAATTGATTACCGTAAATATATAAAAACTTAATTTCTGATTAGTAATATGCATTGCTAAGAACTTCATTTGGACAACTCTAAGGGGATTTCTCTCAAAATTTTGATTTTTTTTTTGCACCCTCAGATTCCAGATTTTGAAATAGTTGTATCTCGGCCAAATATTATCCTGTGCTTATTTATTCAGACTTGTATTATAGATATATACTTGTATAAAAAACTGTACCCTTATGACTGGTTTTGTGGTCCAGGGTCACATATATTGAATTATTATACAGTATAACTAAATAATAAAAAATGTAATTATAATTATCATTATATATTTATATTATATACATAATTATATTAATTTAATTGTAACTATATAATTATATATTATAACTATAACTACATATAACACAATTAGTGGTCAATCAATGTGGCTCTTTCAATAATTAGAGAATGGTAGCTGATGGCCTATATACATAATGCTGAATACAGTTACAGGAAAAAGTATGTGAACCCACGGCATTTCATTTAGCCTCACTTCCCAGTTCAGTCAATGACAGACAGTGAAGATACTACTGCTTTCAGACGTCTGTTGATCTAGATCAAATTAACTTTAGCCATAACCAAGCAAATATTCACCGTAGAAATGTAATCATAAGTTAAAAATTGACATTTGACGGCATGCACAGGGTTGTGAGATATCACAGACATTGAAGGGCACTCCTCAGATAGAAACTTGTTGACTTGCGAGCTGAAAAAGGGTACGAAATCATCTCTGAATGGTGTTCATCAACACAGAGTAACTGTCTATAAATGGAGAACGTTCTGCGCTGTGGGTGCCCTGCAAAGAGGAAGTCACTGCTGTCCCAAAAAACATTGCTGCACGTCAATAATGTGCAAAAAGTCACCTGGACAGCTTGCTGTCATGGAGCGGAAAAGTAATTATCAAAATCCTAAGTGTGTAAGATTCACACCATTTAGCAGGAGACTGAAGGCCAGGTGTTAGCTGTCAGGTGAAGCTCAACAGAAGACGGTAAATCAACTCACGAGTATCAACAACCGAACAAATCCATGACCTCAACCCGACTGAGATGCTCTGACCAACAGAGATAGACAACCTGAAAATACTGCAGTACTGAAACCTTTTTGTTTAGAAGAGGTTATTGCTGCCAAAGTAAGGCCAATTGAGTTCACCGTATTTTTCCACTCACGCTGTGAACACTGCTTTATAAAGAAATGAAGTCGTTTGTATTATTATTATTTGCTTGAGCAGACTGTGGTTTGTCTATTCCTGATGAGCTGTTTGAGAATGAGATCATATTTACATGCTAAATCCAAGGATTCAAATACTTTTCCTTGCGGCTGGATTAAATAGAATCTAATGATTGCAAATAATATGCACACAAATTGCTGGATTTAAATGTTATTTAATCACTTTGGGGGTTTTGTGCATAATATTTACTCACTACTCACGCTGTTGTTAGATTTTTGCATCTCCAAATAGGCAAAATAACCACTTTTGTTATTCATCAGATAATATCTATAATCAATAATTATTACTGTATAAATTATCATATTAATATGATTTTGGAAGGATCGTATGACTCTGAAGACTGCAGTAATGCATGCTGAATACATTACATTGTAAAATCTATTCAAAGTTATTTTACATTTTAATAATAATTCAAAGTATTTACTGTATTTTTTATTAATAAACAAGCAACATGATAAACAAAGAAATTAAGTTTTTTAGAATACAAACTTTTGAATGGCAGTGCATATAATTACAGTATAATATATAATAAAATACTATATTATGTATTGTATTATTTTTTTCATTTCTGCAAATATATATAACTACAAATAAAATATACAACATCATGTTAATAGTTAAAAATAAATACCTGAATTGATCAATTAAATAACTTGCATTGCAAACGTATAGCATTCGATTTGTCTCTCTTACAATGAAGCTACTTATCACATCGTCACACACATCTATTATCAATCCTATAAGCACATCATATGTTCAGCTGCACCTGCTGTGCACAAGCTTTTATATTCCAGAGGGCATGTTTACTGTCTGCCTTTCATCTAGAATAATGTCTTTGACACGGCGTGTGCTTTGTTCATTAGAGACGTGTATGCTGTGTTTTGTAGGTAGCGGAGCCACAGCAGTCGTCCAGGCAGCGCTTTGTAGCCCTCGACAGGAGCGTGTGGCCATCAAGAGAATCAACCTGGAGAAATGCCAGACCAGCATGGATGAGCTGTTGGTGAGGAACAACATAGAAACATGCAGGTTCTGCCATACACATGCATATGCATGTAAACACACACACATTATATGCAAATGCAAATCGTTACAGGTAAATTGCTATTTGTTTTTGAGCAGCCTGACTGAGCAGACATTGGACAGACATCTCTTGGCTCCATTTTACCCATTTATTTTCATTATATGCGCTTCACTATAATCTTAAGTAGTAGTAGTAGTTAGTAGTAGGAGGAGGAGGAGGGAGGAGGAGGAGAAAAATGTGATGTGAACTGAGGTGTAGATGAGTTTGTTTCTTCATCCAAAGAGATTTGGAGGAATTTAGCTTTACATCACTAGCTCACCAATAGACAGTGAATGGGTGCCGTCAGAATGAGAGTCAAACAGCTGATAAAAACATCACAATAATCCACAGCAATCCAGTCTATTAGTTAATGTCTTGTGAAGAGAAAAGCTGTGTTTTTTTTAAGAAACGCATCCACAATTAAGGCGTTTAACTTTAAACCTTTGGTTCTGAGTAAAATACTCATAAGTCCGTCCCCTGTTGTCCTCTTACATCAAAATCCACTGACATATTTGTTTGGAATTGTTTTTGCTTGTAAACGGTGCTTGATCTGTGCATATTTCTCTCTTGATTCAGACAATATGACTTTTTCACTGGAGAAAGCAATATTATGAATAGAGGAGTATTGTTTCTTGCAAACACGCAGCTTTTCACTTCACAAGACATTAATTGATGGACTGGGGTCATTTGGATTACTTGTGGATTATTGTGAGGTTTTATCATCTGTTTGGACTTTCATTCTGACGGCACCCATTCACTGCAGAGGAACAGTAATCATCACTGGTGAACAAGTGATGGAATGCTACACTTCTCTAAAAGTTTGGATGGTTTTATTTTTATTTTAATAAATTAAAAAAAAATCTTCTCCAATTATGTATTAAATTAAGACAAAATATACTTACAGATTTTACTAATACTATTACTGTATCATGGTTTCCACCAAAAAGTTAAGCAGCAACAAAATATTTATTGTGCAGCAAATCAGTATATTAGAATGATTTCTGAAGATCATGTGACACTGAAGACTGGAGTAATGATGCTGAAAATACAGATTTACATCACAGGAGTAACTTAAATTTTTAAAATGTATTCACATAGAAAACACTTATTTGAAATTGAAATAATATTTCACAATATTACTGTTTTAAAGTATTACATACAATTGACTATTTTTGTTCAAATAAATTCTGCCTTGGTGAACAATAAGAGACATCTTTTTAAAAACATTCTTTAAAAAACTAAGTATCAAATGTATATAGATGTAAAAATGGGTCGATTCTCTCGTCACTCTCAACGCTGCGTGGGGTTGGACGATTGCCGCTAAACTCTTGCTGTAAATTTTTATATAGTAGTAAATTAATACATCATTTAAAATAATTTAAACAATCAATTTGAAATCATCCCGACTTAATGCTTCTATAAAAGCATATAACATTGTTTAATCTTAAAAAGTTTTTTAATTTTCGAAAATGATTATAGAGAAAATGATTTTCCTCAACAAACACTTCAGATTTGATGATTGAATGAATAAATGACTTCTTAATGTGCATGTGTAAGTGTCTCAGAAGTCAATAAATCATTAATCACAATTATCCGTGTGATAATAATTAAACAACACTTACAGTTTTGACTGCCCTAGTTTTTCAAAAATGTGTTTCATATCTGTCAGAGACACACATGCGTCATGCTTCTCATAGAGTGTGCTTTCCCTACTGTAATCATACACACGCACATACACGCACACACACCATACACACACACGCACACACACTCACACGCACACGCACACACACACACATACATGCACGCACACGCACACACACACACACACATACATGCACGCACACACGCACATGCACACGCACACACACACCCATGCACACACAGCACACCACATGCACACACACACACACACGCACACGCACACACACACACACACACACGCACACACACACACACACACTCACACGCACACGCACACACACACACACACCACACACACACACACACACACACACACACACCCAGCAGGCCTCTCGCTCCAACACTCACGACCGAGTTGTTTCCATTGATCTTTGTTTTGGTGCAGTGAGATTGGAAACTGATGGTTTGATTAATGACTGTTCTGTCACGAAAACAAGTTTATTCCCAGAGATGGGAATCTGCTATAAACATCTCCCAGATTTACTCTCAAATTGGCTGATACGGAAATATGGTTTGTGCAAATTCATGCTGAACCCACAGCACATATATAATGTACTTTTTCAATTTTCTTCAGGTTTGCATCCTGCGGTTCTTTTATTTAAGCCTTCTATTATTGGAACATGTGAAACGTCATATCAGTTGTATGTAGACCTACTTCAGCTAAACAGGTTTTACTGCACGTGTTCATGCATGAATTATTGAAGCATTGAACCAATATTGAAGCAATGATTACCACTGCATATTTCAAGGATAAGAATCTGTCTGATATTTTCACAAATTAAGTTTCCTTATTAGTGTTCCTTATAAATAAAAAATAGCTGTATATTACCATATTTAAATAATTTAGTTTGCTCTTTTTTTCTTTTCAATCAAATTAACTGTCATTTCAACCAAAGATTCAAAATGTTTAATGTACGTTTAAAAATACACAAAAAAGCCAATGTTTTTTACTAACCATTTTCATGAAATTACACCAGTATATCAAAATGTAGGAACAGAACATTTACATTTAAATGAAATACTTATTTTTGCTAAAACATTGAAATCATTTACACAGAGAAAATATTTTTGAATGATGGCTCGAATTAATTGTTGAATCAAATTAAATTAAATAATTGAAATGGACAGTGATTTCATTCCACGATTGAACTGATTCATGTAAATCAATCAAACATTCATTTTTTTATTAGTATTAAAAGTCATACAGTAATTTTACCTTCATGTATAAATACTTCAAAAAATATAAATGATATGCAGTTTTAAAGATTTGTGTTTTCCAATATGGTAATTAAATTTGGAAGAAAATTTGAGTAATTGTTATTTACATGTTTTCAAAAAAATAAATAAATAAACAAACAAATAAAGAAATAATAGTCATAAATAAGGGCTTACATTTCCTCCCCTTTTCTTTTGATTTTGGTGTGAAATATTGCCTGGCCTTGTACTTAACAGACTCGTTCTATTCTAATCTCATTCCAGAGATTACTGTTTATTATAAATTGGTTCATGAGTTTCTCTGTTTCATTGCTATTACTTTGATGTGCATGCTTTATTAAGCACATGGACATTATTAAAGACATGCATTATAAAGCTGGACACCTCCATCTGTCTCCACAGAAAGAGATTCAAGCCATGAGCCAGTGTTACCATCCCAATGTGGTCACCTACTACACGTCATTTGTTGTGAAAGATGAACTTTGGCTGGTCATGAAGCTCCTGAGTGGAGGTGAGAAATATATTTTCAGTTAACTATGGACATGTTCATTTTCAACATTATGTATGTTGATTCATCATTTATAATAAGCTTATTTTGTAATGTTTTGCCTGAGACGTGTGCTTTTGCTTTATTTCTTTAAAATAAATGGCACTTGATTTGACATTTCACATAGTAATTCATAGTTTGTATGTCCAAATACTATTTGCAGTTACTGTATGTGTTATATGCATGTATTATTTTGTAGATTTGGATAATATTTTTGTGATTACAAACCTTTTATTCCTCCAGGATCAGTGTTAGACATCATAAAGCACACATTCAGCAAAGGAGAGCATAAAAACGGTGTCCTAGATGAATCTACTATAGCAACCATATTGAATGAAGTCCTGGAGGGATTAGATTATCTACACAAAAATGGACAGATTCACAGGTAAAGAAAAAAGACAACAACTTGAACTATGGCTGGTCATTTCACATGCCTTTCAGACTGACTCTGTGTGTTTAAAGGAACAGTTCTCCCAAAATAAAAATTTGCTTAAAACTTACTCTTCTTCAGATCATCCAAAATGTAGATGAGTTTTTCTTCATCTGAAAATATTTGGAGAAATTTAGCATTATGTCACTCGCTCACCAATGGATCCTCTACAGTGAATGGGTGCCGTCAGAATGAGAGTCCAAACAGGTGATAAAAACATCATAATCATCCACACCAGTCCATCAGTTAACATCTTGTGAAGAGGAAAGTTGCGTGTTTATGAGAAACAGATCCATTATTAGGACATCTTAACTTCAAACTGTTATTTTCCAGTAATAATATAAGTTCTCTATTCATAATATTGCTTTCTTGAATGAAAAAGAATCTCGTCTGAATTAGGAGAGAAATATGCACAGATCAAGCACCGTTTACAAGCAAAAACAGTCTTAAACTGGTGGATTTTAATGCAACAAGGTTAAACCTTTTCACTGGAGAATGCGTTATTATGGATTATGGACTCATATTTTGGCCAGAAGTAACAGTTTACAGCTAAAATATCTTAATGATGGATTTGTTTCTTACAATCACAGCTTTTCTCTTCACAAGATGTTAACTGATGGACTGGAGTGGTGTGGATTATTGTGATGTTTTTATCAGCCGTTTGGACTCTCATTCTGACGGCACCCATTCACAGCAGCGTGAAGCAATGTCTAACAAACTCATCTACATCTTGGATGGCCTGAGGTCAATTTTAAGCATATTTAAAGTTTTGGGTGAACTATTCCTTTAAGTGTCCAAATAGGATGCTAAGTGGGCCAGACTTTCTGCTGATAGTCAAACGTCTGTTTTTGTGAGACTAGTGTAACATATGATTTAATTAAGTTCCTCTGAATGTTAATGCTGGAAAATACTAATGAGGTCTTTTCCCTCCAGGCCATCGCTGCTGTAATAATGGTCTGAAAAATTCATAAACATGCGGCTTCATTCTTCAGCCACTGGCGTGATTGTTAATGTTTAGGATTGTAATAAACCGTGACATGGATGTGCTTTGTCTTGGTTTGACCTCAGGGACGTGAAGGCCGGTAATATTCTACTGGGAGAAGATGGGTCGGTGCAGATCGCAGGTTTGGCGCTTTGCTTGACTTTGCTGAAACATGTAGATTTTCTGAAATGTTTTGATCCTTATTTATTGTCTTAGTTAGTTAACCACCAACGTCTTGGCATTTACCATCTCCAGAGTTTTTCATGGGGCAGTTAAATACTTACAAATCTGCAGCTTGCAAATACGTTCTTCAGCTTATTTCTCATGCAAAGTGAACATTTACATAGATATCTCAAAGAAACTGCAACAAAAAAGACCTGTCTGTTTAATTGTAGGAGTAAGATGGTCACAAAAACATTAAAATCTATATAAAGATGTATGACTCGGAATATATGTTAAACGATGTGTTGCTCTTAACTGATTTTGACCAATGCATTCTTAATTCATAATTATTTCAGTTCTTAAGAAGTTATTTATAGCCATGAGGTAATTAAGGTTTCTTTAGCTGCAAAAATCCTGCTTTAATTAATACTGCTTGTCAATCTAAAAAATAACATTTATGGGCCTTTAGAGAGATTATATTGCTTTTTAAGCCATGGTAATTAGCTTTAATTATGCTAACTATAAAAGCAATAACCTTGCTGTGATTTAATCAGGAAGTAAAGTCATTTTAAGTTTTTTTGAATTAGTTTCATTGAGGTTAATTATGGTTTGATTATTAAGTTTAACAGATAATATATTCCTCACTTTTGTTCTCAGCTCTCAGTTGTTTTATGAGTTTAGTTAGAGTCACATCGAGGAGAGCAGAAAACAGGCCTGAGACACGTTGACCGTGGTGTGGAGAAGTGTTACAGTCCTGAAATGAGGCTTTTTCCGTCCCTGAGGGAAACTGGCTGATCTAGTTCTACAATATTGATCGGTTTTATGTAACAGGGCTTTCCACTAGTGACATTGGCTCGGCTTTATTCAGATTGTGCTTCACATCAGAGATTTTTCTATTGAAATGTTTGACAGACAAGTTTTTTTTACATTTCTGAAATCTTATAAAAATAATGTGTCCGGGTCAAATTCCACCCCCTAAAAATATGTATACAATAAGATTTAGCATAACAAAAATAAGGCCTATTTTTAGGACACTTAAGGTTGTGTGCATTGTGATATCATTTTATGAAATATAATTTAATAAATACATTTTATTAAATGCATTTTTTCTTTTTTTTGTGCCCTTTTTAAAAAATTGTCACTAGTTTCAATTATGATTCTTATTAGGTTTTCATTTATTTATATATAAAAAAAGCTTTAATACAGTTTTTTTTTTTACATTTATAGCATGATTAAAAGATCTGATCCTAGTTACAAGAACTAAAACATACAACTTCACTTACACACATATATATATATATAAATATTAACTTATAATCTTGACTATGGACATGCTATTGTAAATAATGTGTAATATATAATATATATGTGTGTGTGATTGGGGTGAAAACGACTTTGTTTTTGATATACTGTATTTTCCGAGGATTCGTTCACACAGAGATATTTTCTGATTAGTGAAAGCACAGAAGATGTTTGACACAAATGCAAACAAAGATGTGAAAGAAAGACATACAGTCTGTTCAAAAGTTTGCTCTGTCCAAATATCATAGTTCATGTCTAATTGTCATATTTTTGGCAAATAAATATTTTCATTGACTTATAGGCACAGTGGTATGTGACAGCAGAACCAATTTATCTTTCATTTTCATGCATGTCAAATTAAATATGCCTTTAAATATTAGCTTTCCAGCCGTCAAGCGCTTTTGCAGTAGATGTTTGTCCGTCAGACGTATGATGAGGTTGTTAATCGTTCTCTATAGATTTTGGTGTGAGTGCTTTTCTGTCGACCGGTGGAGACGTCACTAGACACAAAGTGAGGAAAACGTTTGTGGGGACCCCGTGCTGGATGGCTCCAGAGGTGATGGAGCAGGTCAGTTTGCTCTGAGAACCTACATTCAACATGCTTCAAATACCTGCATAGACAGCGTTTGAAATCATTGATAGATGCACAATTAACGTGAAGGTTCGAAAACAGTTTTGGCCTAATTCTAAAGCAGCATTGCATGTATCCTTAGAAGACAATCACATAAAAATGCTAACAAAGTCAATATTATAAATCCACCAAAAAAGGAGGACAAAGAGAGAAATGTTGATTATACTTAATATTCATTCAATATTGAAAAGCGTCACGTACAAAATAGTTCATCCTACATTACAGTTTTTACATCATTTTAAAAGAAGTCTCTTCTGTTTTCTTAGGGGACATTTATTTGATTAAAATACAGTTAAAACATTAATATTGTGAAATATGATTATAATCTCAGATAACTATTTTTAATTTGAATGTAATTTATTTCTGTGATCAAAGCTGTATTTTCAGCATCATTACTCCAGTCTTCAGTGTCACATGATCCTTCACAAATCCTTCTAATATGCTGATTTGCTGCTCAACAAATATTTATTATCATAGGATTCTTTGATGAATAGAACGTTCAAGTCAGCATTTATTGAAAATATAAATCTTTCATAACATTGTTAATGTCGTGTCACTTTTGATCAATTTAATCTGTCTTTGCTGAATTGAAGGTGTCAGATTCTAGCAAAAATAAAAATGATACTGATCCCAAGTTTAATTAGAATTGACTATTTTACTCAATATTTCTGTGTGCTAATCATTCTTGTGCTTTGAGTATAATGGATTTAGACCAGCGATATGCTAACTGAATCAATTGAAGCTAAGAAGAAAGACACTCGCTAGGTTTTGTAACAGAGCCGATGTGTTTCTGTTATTTACTGTAAATATAATGGATCTTGACACCATGAAAGTGATCACAGCTTGACTATTTCTAAGAGCTCTTCTGATGCTATGAATTATTAATAACCATTCAACTGTCCTAGCGCAGATCATAGAGACTGTTTAATAATTGCGCTGTTTATGACTGGTGTGGTCATAGTCTGTTATTCCATCATCTGATGATCAGTTAGCATGTCATGTGACCGCAGGTGCGGGGTTACGACTTCAAAGCTGACATTTGGAGTTTCGGAATCACCGCCATTGAACTCGCGACAGGCTCGGCGCCGTATCATCGTTACCCCCCTATGAAGGTAAACGACTGTCAGATCATGTGACTATTCATGCTGTGTGTTTGT